>JAVYIG010001660.1:5000-311280 GCA_035222895.1 Strongylocentrotus droebachiensis | reverse complement strand
TCGGCATTTTATTATGGACAGATGAGCATAATTTTGATACCTTATTCATGACACTGGCAGGTCACTAATTGGCGTGGGGTCCAGGGGGGCTGAGCCCCCGAAACTCAGGGATTTTAGGCATTTTATAACGGTCAGATAAGCATTCAGGGGCCCGCCTTAGGCCCCCTGTTGTGGTTAGGGGGGCGGAGCCTCCGGAAGCTCGGGGGTTTTCAGGGTCGGATCTAGCGTTTTGCTAAGGGGAGGGGGGTTGACCAAATAACGATGCTGAGCATCGTCCACGAGCCGAGAAGCGGCGATTTTTTTGTTGTTTTTTTTGTTGTTGACCCAATGACAATGCAGAGCGTCATCATAGAGCCGCGTAGCGCGACGCGATTTTTTTTGGGTGCTATTTTTTGCCCCCGTAGGTGATGTTTTCTGGCCTCTATATACTAACACAATGGAGACCATAAAAAACAGTGCCTGATAACGTTATCATGACTTGTGATTGGTAAAGTTACCAAATGAGTATCTTCTCAAAATATGGCGTTTTTCTATGCATATCACATTTTCATTTGGCAGTCCAAGGAGGGGGGGGGGGGGAGGGGGTTAAACCCCCTAACCCCCCCCCCCGTATATCCGCCCCTGGTTTTAGGCATTTAATTAAGGTCAGATGAAGATATTTTGATAGTTTATTTGTGACACAGGCATGATATTAATTGGCGCCGGCCCCCCAGCCAGTGATTTTTAGGGTACGCATATGCGTGTTCCCCCTCCCCCTCCCCCCCAGTTCAGCATATGTCCGGTGTGTAAAGTCAATACGGGTAGATCTTTTTCTTTTTTACGAGCCGGTGATTTTGGGAACACGCATGCGGTCCCTCCGGGGGACAGAGCAAAATTACCGTCAGATGAGCATCTATAGGGGCCCGTCTTTGGGCCCTAGGTGGGGTCAAGGGGGAGGGGGAGCCTCCGAAAGCTTAGGGGTTTTGGGCATTTAATTACGGTCAGATGAGCATATTTTGATACACTGTCGCTCATATAGTTGGAATATTTTTTTTTACCCCAATTTATGGAATTATTTTGACAATGATTTATTTCTAATAGATCTAGATAATAGTATACATTCTCAGATTTTATTGAATAATAATTTGCCAGTGTTTGTTTTGCGGGACTGCTAAATCATGTGTATGCTACTATGATTATCAACTAGGGAACCTACGCCCTTAAGTCATAAATGACAGTAAAGAAGATTAATGCCCCACAAAAGGGCACTAATATAGCACATCGACACGGTTTTGATCGTGGGGCCTGACAGATACGAGGCCATTGCTTTGCCACTGAACTATGAATGTAACTGTGAGGCCCCAGGATTGCAACCATATGAGCGACAGTGTACCTTATTTGTGACACTGGCAGGTCACTAATTCGTGTGGGGTTCAGGGGGTGGAGCTCCCGGAAGCTGAGGGGTTTTAAGGCATTAAATAACGGTCAGATGAGTATCCAGGGGCCCGCCTTAGGGCCCTAGGTGGAATCCAGGGGGAAAGAGACCTCGAAAGCTCAGGGGATTTTCGGCATTTAATTACGGTAAGATGAGCATAATTTTGATACCTCATTATTTGTGACACTGGCAGGACACTTATTAGCGTGGGGTCCAGGGGGTGGAGCCCCCAGAACCTCAGGGTTTATAGGCATTAAATTACCGTCACACGAGCATCCAGGGGCCCGCCTTAGGGCCCTAGGTGGAATCTGGGGTGCAAGGCCCTCGGAAGCTCAGGGGTTTTCGGCATTTAATCACGGTCAGATGAGGATATTTTGAAAACTCATTATTTTGTGACACTGGCAGGTCACTATTCTTTCTTTCTTTCTCCCTTTCTTTCTATATCTCTTTGATATACTCAAAAAAAGTAGGAGGGGAAGCTCGAGGCCACCGAGCCCCGCCGTTCCGCTGGCCCTGACATGTAAGTCTCTAAATAAGCAGATTTCTCGCCTCACGGGAATTTTAGGAATTTGTCATTTTCCAAGAAACGCATAAAAAAGTACATTTTACTAAAAAGTGAGGAAAAATCTTGGTAAAATATTATGTCATTTCAGCAACATTTGTAAATCACCGGTATGGGGGGGGGGGGGTGGCACCCCACCCCGACCCGTACGCCAGTGGATCCCCCATCCCCCACCCACCCCCGCCTCGATCTACACCTTGTTGGCGAGAAAATCGCAACTGATCTCCCCTACCTCACTTCTTTCTCTTTTTTTTTCCTTCCCTTTCTCTCTTCTTTCCCTTTCCCTTCCCTTCCTTCTCTCTTTTAGGTTTGATGAGGGGGGGGGGGGGGGCAAGTCCCGCTCGCCCCCCCCCCTGGATCTGCGCCTGCGTGCGTGTCCCATATTTGATTGGGTTTAGAAATATTAATTATAATAATATTCCGTGTTTATATAGCGCGTAATACATCGATCCAACGATGTGCCTAAGCGCTTTACAAATATATTATTACCCCGATTGTGGTTGGCATAATTAAAAAGAAAATTGGCTGGCTTGCACATAAGTATACTGTATAAAAGGTTAAACAAAAATAAATGAGTATTTGAGTATTCGACAAGGCATTTCACACGGTAAATTGCACCTGAAATTGCATCATGTGCATTATAAGTTCCAAACGCTTTCTTTCATATAAATACACACAAAAGTTCCAAAAGCTTGAATGCATACTAGTTCACAAGATGTAATAAAACAATATGAATAATTATAATGATACACTGACATGCAAACGCATGAACGGTATTGCGTTTCTTTCTGCCTGCAACATAGTTTTCTTGTGCATTTCTTTTCTAAGCTGTTATGATTTTATATTCATATTCTTGTTCTCAAACAGAAATCAATAGATAAATATATGAATACATTCAAGTACAATGAAAGTTGTACGTAAGGGACTTTTCGCACGGCGACGCAAATGCTGACTATACGGGGTATTTAAATGAGCTCGCCACTCCGTAATAGCTCGACAAACGACGCTAATCAGGCTGAATACCGTCGTAGGTTTGGACGCTACGCGGAAATTGTCGCTCTGAGATTAGCGTTGTAGAAGGCCCCTGTCGCCGGTTGCCAAAACTTTCTAATGATGATAGAAGAAGCGATATATATCGCAACTGATCTTACCTTCTTTTCCCCATTTTCTTTTCTTCTTCCTCTTTAATTTATTTCCCTTTATCTCCTCTTTCCCTTTCCTCCTTTCACTCTCCCTCTCTCTGTTTGTTCGGGTGGGGGGGGGGGGGGGCAAGGGCCTTTCGTTCTCCTGATCCACACCTCGTTGGCGGGACAAATCG
This sequence comes from Strongylocentrotus droebachiensis, assembly GCA_035222895.1. Lineage (NCBI taxonomy): Eukaryota > Metazoa > Echinodermata > Echinoidea > Camarodonta > Strongylocentrotidae > Strongylocentrotus > Strongylocentrotus droebachiensis. The sequence continues at coordinate 307,986 of JAVYIG010001660.1, read as the reverse complement.
CAACTGATTTCCCTACCTTTCTTCTTCTTTTTCTTTTTACCTTTCCATTTCTCTCCTCTTTCCCTTTCCCTTCCCTTCCTTCTCTCTCTTTTAAGTTTGTTATAGGAGTGGGGGAGGCAAGGGCCTTCCGGCCCCCGATCCACACGTTATTGGCGGGATTAATCGCAACTGATCTCTCCTTCTTTACACCCTTTTCTTTTCTTCTTCCTCTTTTTTGTTCCCTTTTAGCTCTCCTCTTTCCATTCCCCCCTTTACCCCCACTTTTTTTAAGGGGGGGGGGGGGGGAGGCAACGGCCTTTTGCCCCCCCCCCCGATCCACAACGTGTTGGCGGGAAAATAGTTACTGATATTCCCCTTCTTTTCTTTTCTTTTCGTTATCTCCTCTTTTCCTTTTTTCTTTCCCTTTCCTTCTTCTCTCTTTTTGTTTTGCTAGGAGGGGGGGGGGGGGGGGAAGCAACATCTTCTTTCTTTCCCTTTCTTTCCTCTTTCCCTTTCCCATCTTTTCCTTCTCTCTCTCTCTCTCTCTCTCTCTCTCTCTTTATCTCTTTATTTTCTTCTCTTTAGAGACTTTTACACCAGTTCATAGGAGATGTAATGCGCAATTCAATAAAACTGAGTGATTTTATCGAACAATTTAACAATATAAATCTTTCATTCTCCTAAATAAACGCGGGAAAACCTAGGTATTTATATATACAAATTATGTATTACTAAATTTGGAGCATGGTTTAACGGTGTTGGCACCAAGATTAGTGGCGATGGTTCGTTCGAGACTAAATTTGGAGCATGGTTTAACGGTGTTAATTGGCACCAAGATTAGTGGCGATGGTTCGTTCGAGACTCATACAGCCTTTATACTGTTTTATTAAATATATATATCTCGAATCAAATCAAACTGAGTGATGTTATGGAACAACTTAACAATATCAATCTTCCGTTCTCCTAAATAATCCAACCCCGGGTCTTTACGGCATACAAAATGTATTACTAAATTTGGAGCATGTTTAACGGTGTTGGCACCAAGATGGCGATGGTTCGTTTGAGACTATACAGCCCTTGTATTGTTTTATTAAATATGTATATCTCGAATTAAATCAAACTGAGTGATGTTATGGAACAAGTTAACAATATCAATCTTCCGTTCTCCTAAATAATCCAACCCCGGGTCTTTGTAGACACACAAAACGTATATAACTAAATTTGGAGCATGGTTTAACGGTGTTGGCACCAAGATTAGTGGCGATGGTTCGTTTGAGACTATACAGCCTTTATACTGTTTTATTAAATATATATATCTCGAATTAAATCAAACTGAGTGATGTTATGGAGCAACTTAACAATATCAATCTTCCGTTCTCCTAAATAATCCAACCCGGGTCTTTACGGCATACAAAATGTATTACTAAATTTGGAGCATGGTTTAACGGTGTTGGCACCAAGATTAGTGGCGATGGTTCGTTCGAGACTCATACAGCCTTCATACTGTTTTATTAAATATATATATCTCGAATTAAATCAAACTGAGTGATGTTATGGAACAAGTTAACAATATCAATCTTCCGTTCTCCTAAATAATCCAACCCCGGGTCTTTGTAAACACACAAAACGTATATAACTAAATTTGGAGCATGGTTTAACGGTGTTGGCACCAAGATTAGTGGCGATGGTTCGTTTGAGACTATACAGCCCTTGTATTGTTTTATTAAATATATATATCTCGAATCAAATCAAACTGAGTGATGTTATGGAACATCTTAACAATATCAATCTTCCGTTCTCCTAAATAATCCAACCCCGGGTCTTTACGGCATACAAAATGTATTACTAAATTTGGAGCATGGTTTAACGGTGTTGGCACCAAGATTAGTGGCGATGGTTCGTTCGAGACTCATACAGCCTTTATACTGTTTTATTAAATATATATATCTCGAATTAAATCAAACTGAGTGATGTTATGGAACAAGTTAACAATATCAATCTTCCGTTCTCCTAAATAATCCAACCCCGGGTCTTTGTAGACACACAAAACGTATATAACTAAATTTGGAGCATGGTTTAACGGTGTTGGCACCAAGATTAGTGGCGATGGTTCGTTTGAGACTATACAGCCCTTGTATTGTTTTATTAAATATATATATCTCGAATCAAATCAAACTGAGTGATGTTATGGAACATCTTAACAATATCAATCTTCCGTTCTCCTAAATAATCCAACCCCGGGTCTTTACGGCATACAAAATGTATTACTAAATTTGGAGCATGGTTTAACGGTGTTGGCACCAAGATTAGTGGCGATGGTTCGTTCGAGACTCATACAGCCTTCATACTGTTTTATTAAATATATATATCTCGAATTAAATCAAACTGAGTGATGTTATGGAACAAGTTAACAATATCAATCTTCCGTTCTCCGAAATAATCCACCCCCGGGTCTTTGTAGACACACAAAACGTATATGACTAAATTTGGAGCATGGTTTAACGGTGTTGGCACCAAGATTAGTGGCGATGGTTCGTTTGAGACTATACAGCCTTTGTATTGTTTTATTAATGAGATATATCTCGAATCAAATCAAACTGAGTGATGTTATTGTACAAATAAACAGTACTAAATGTCCATTTTCCTATATAAACTATCATTATAAAACTAGCTATATTTGGGAGTGTATAGCCGCTCCGAGGAACGTTTGCTATTTTCAATTCCCTGCTTCCCAATGTACATGTACTAATGCTTACGAACGTACTCGTGTACTGAGTACATGTGTATATGACAGAGTACGCACGCCGCACGTCTGTGACGTAGGGAATAATGAATATTCATATCGCCCTTAATCTTGGTGCCAATATATGCTACCCAAAAAACAAGGGGTCGTTTCACAAAAAGGCAAGCTGGTTTCGGTAGTTTAATAAATTACCTACACAGAAATGTAAACTGAATTTTGATTGGTCAAAAATCCAGTGATCATTATTCCTCAACTACTTTAGCTCAAATCACAAGAAGGCTCTCAAAAATCTGGTATCCTACGTCATTTTAGATCACGTGACATATACACGAAGCATACCCTCCCGCTGTTTTCAAACTCTGCGACACTGTCTATCTGCTGGAAATGCTGCTCTACGTCAAGGATTATGGAGTTGGAAATCATATTTGAATCTGTGTAGATGAATATTTGTAATGTGTTATCTTTTGTCTCAACGCTTAATATGTTTTAAAGGACAAAAAATCTCGGACTCAAGCTAAATATTAGCTTTTTGGAGTGATTGCATTCTTCTTTTTTCGTCTGATTCGAGCATCGACACCAATTTGAGCGATTCCACTTTACTGCAGGAGTGAATGAGAGGAGAGAAAGAATGAAAGGGATAGAGAGAGAGGAGAGAGGATAGAGAGAGAGAGAGAGAGAGGGATAGATGTATAGGGAGAGAGAGATAAAGTGGGAAATGGAGAGAGAGAGAGAGAGAGAGAGAGGGGGGAAGAGAGTAAATTGAGTACGCATACATTTAGCACATTGATTGCTCCTTTTCACCCCTCTTGGTATAAACCCCCCCCCCCCCCCCTGTTGACACAATGGAACCGTCCGACCGCTGGTATCTGTCATTCTTCGCTCAGCTGTGGACCGTCACGCGATCCGCACAGGCATACACACGCCAGCATACACAGACAAGGGTCTTTTGATCAAAATAGCCTGAAAGTGTTTGCTATGTTGTCTGTCGAAAAGATGTTTGTTTTTTAAAGCAATGTTAATCTCCTAACCATTCCCCAATTTCAGGATGTTAAAGCTTATTTTTCTTTAAACAAAATATTGGCTTTAACTCAATGCTGTCATGCATGCTACGAAAAAGGACACAATTTAATAGGGCTGTTTCACCCCTTTGTTTAGTATTAGGGCTCTGAAACAAAATGTTAACTGCGCCAAATCACCAAATGTGGAAACAGTGGAATTTTAGTCCTGATGGAGACATGATAACAGTCCAAGAAAGAGAGAGAGAAAAAAAAACATTATTGTGTTCATATTTTAGGAATTAGTATCAATTTGAAATACCATTAATCATTCTTAAGAAATAGTTTATTTCTAGTCATGCGATTGCATTGTCAAAGAAATGGTGTGAAAATCGATCAGGAAAAGATGATCACGTAACATATAAGTATTGGTGTGTACTGCAAGGTTCTGGAATCATCAACATGATAAGAAATTCGACCCAGTCTTGGTAGAGTAACAAGCAGTGTACATAGAATGATGAGTATAGGATAACTCAAACATGTGGCCTAAATATCGGGCCTCATTTTTATAGCCGTTACTTGTCACATTTGGAATATGAAGGCATTTGAAGAGCCATGCTATTTTAAGGAAAAAAATTGTTATCTGATATACTTCCACACTTGCATAGTAACAATGATAACGCTTACAAATCATTTTTCACCTCTTCCCTGAACTCAACATTCTATTCAAAGGCATCGTTTAACAATGTTAAATATGATATGCATGACCCTACATGTTATCTGTGTCTGTGATGTGGTGTAATATTGAAGCCATACCCAAAATTTGTATTTGTATTTTTACCCAAAGGGGGAGGAGGCATTAAAGCCACCTCCAACAAAGCTTAACACATGCTTCTAATAGTACTTTTCGTCCAAGGGGAGGGGGGGGGGGGGGGGGGGGCGCAAGGGCATGGGTGTCGATCCCGGGGGGGATGGGGGGGATATATCCCCCCCAATATTTCAGGTGGGGGGGATGGCCTGTACAATCATCCCCCCCAATAATTCACCATAAAAAAAATTAAAAAAGTGAAGAGAAAAATTAATGATGAGAGTCCGATGAGAGTAGTTAACGGTTATTACTCGCAAGATGACCATCAATATACACATTTTGCTATCTCATTTTCATAATACATACATATATACGAAGTAAATAAGACAACCGTATATGAGACAAGAATAAATTGAATTCTCGCTCATACGGCTTCATCAGGAATTGATGAATTTATTCAATTTGTTCAATCAACAGCATCATAGAAATGCAGTGCGCCAAAATGCAAAGACGCAGCATCAAAAGCAACGAGCTAAATGCTAAGCGCGAAGCACAAAAGTGGCAATCTGCAATGCACATCAGACAATCCTGGACAGTGTAAACATAGATGAACTCTGTGACGATTTCGTGATGAGATCGGAGACAAGGAGAAAGATTTTCGGACATTAGTATGAGTTATAAAATAGTTCACTAGTTGTTATGTTGTTTCCGTTCACCCTTTTTAAAATTCACGTCATTGTATCTTTATTTTTATTTTTTTCACTCATTTTATTTCCTGATATTTCCTAAAACATTTTTCATTTTTGGAGAAAGATTATTATGTCACAACTTATTTTCAGTGGGGAAACTGAATTCAGACAAGGATTAATATAGAGAACAGTACAACGAATCGTCTTCTTTCTCTAATAATTTAGCGAACAGGGCACAGCTGTTAGGGGGGCAACTGAATTCAGACGTGGATTAAGAGTAATAATCAAATGAAACGTCAAAGTACACGATACAACTAATCGTCTTCTTTTACTAATAATTTAATGAAACGTGAAAGCTTCCGCGCTACGTGCGGAATGGGCGAAAATGAATACAGACAAGGATTAATAGTAATAATTTATTGAAACATTAAAGCTTCCGCGCTTCGCGCGGTAGGGGGGAAACTGAATTCATGAAGGACACGTTACAACAAATCGTCTTCTTTCTCTAATAATGTAATAAAATGTGAAAGCTTCCGCGCTTCGCGCAGGAATGGGCAAAAATGAATTCAGACAAGGATTAAGAGTCGAGAATGGTACAACGAATCGTCTTCTTTCTTTAATAATCTAATGAAACGTCAGAGCTTCCGCGCTACGCGCGGGGGAAGGGGAACTTGATTCAAACAAGGATTAAGAGTCGAGAATGGTACAACGAATCGTCTTCTTTCTTTAATAATCTAATGAAACGTCAGAGCTTCCGCGCTACGCGCGGGGAAGGGGAACTTGATTCAAACAAGGATTAAGAGTCGAGAATGGTACATCGTATCGTCTTCTTTCTGTAATAATCTAATGAAACGTCAGAGCTACCGCGCTACGCGCGGAGGAAGGGGAATTTGATTCAAACAAGGATTAAGAGTCGAGAATGGTACATAGAATCGTCTTCTTTCTCTAATTATTTAGTGAAACGTCAAAGCTTACGCGCTTTGCGCGGGGGGGGGGGGACACCCCCTCTCTGCACCCAACCCCCTAGGAACCGCGCTTCGCGTGCTCATTACCGCCCCCTAAAATTAAATCCTGGCTACGCGCTTGGGAGGGGTGCAACTTGCCACACGCTTCTACCACTTTGGTTGCTTTGATCCATTGCCGAAAATATTTTGGCACCTATCATCCCCCCCAACCACGGATACAAATCGACACCCTTGCGCAAGGGCCAGTTCCCCCCCCCCCCCCCCTGGAGCCGCCAATCCTAGAGTTTACAAATAAAGTTTGATTGCACTATAGGCATAAATGTCATCAGTTCAGTATCCCTATAAAGTGTGTTAATACATGTTTAATGTTTAAAACCATTATGTATGTGTTTATGTCGTTGTTGTTGTTTTATTCTCCTCTTTTTATACACAAGGGAGGAATATGGAAGCCGTTTAATGCTGGGCCATAATAAAGCATGTCTTACGTCAACCTATCATTATGAGTCTGTATATTGTGAGACATTTTTTGGGGTATTCTTGTTTTTTGAAGTATCAATTGTAATAGTAAATTCATTATTTTTGTTTTGATACGTTTTCTAAACTGATTTGTACCAAAATGCTTTGTTTAGCTGTTTAAGGGGTTAGGCTCGACTAGCACATGTGCTATTTTCTGGCCCCCTTTTACATACCAATGGTTTCTCTTCTTGTATATGTAAAATCGTTGTATGAAATGTACGTATTGATATTGGTAAATAAATCAAATCAAATCAATTTAAAAACTATTACAAAAGGGTTGGTCCTTTATTATGATAACGCCTCATAGCCTATATCGTGTGTATTCTGACAACCGAAATTGGGGCAATAATAAAACAGCATCGTGTGTTTTAATACAGGATTAATATCGCTTTTCCTTTGATTACCTCCAGCATTGCCAGACATCCACTAGTACTACAAACACCAGAGTCGAGATGGAGGAAAAAGTGGGCAAAATATCTTTTCGAAGGGTATAAGTTCCAAGCAAGGATTAAAATCAATAAACCTTGTTTAAGAGTCAAGATGCTACATCATCATACCAAGGGATGAGACCGAGAAACTTCAAAAATGAGGGTCCGGGGCAGTGCCCCCGGTTGGGGTGAAGGGGCTAGGATTTACGTTAGGGTTAGAAGAAAAAGAAAAACAAGGTCTCGAGATCTCAAAATCGGCGAAGGAATCTTATTCTTGCATACCACAAAATTCCCATTTTAAAAAAATTGAGGGGGATCTGATTTTTTTTTCTTTCCTCACTCTCTCTCTCTCTCTCTCTCCCTCTCTCTCTTTCTCCCTCTTCCACTTATTCTCTGTCTGTCTATTTGTCTTTGTCTATGTCTGTCTGTCTCTCTATCTCTCTCTCTCTCTCGTTCTCTTTCCCTCTCCCACTGCTTCTCTAATGACAATATCACCAAAACACTAACAGAGGGAGACAAACAGAACACACTAAAATGACACATTGACCAAGTTAGATACATGTAGTTTCTATTAAATCTTTCACTTTCATTTTTGTATTAATAAAACTATGTATAATACGCGGGTTATATACATAATCGACATTTCACAAATATATACGATCATAATGGATGTTTCACTTTTTCTCTCTACCAACATTCACCCATGTAACAGTACCCCTGATATTGATATGCATACATCATTTTATTCACATAAATCACATTGGTTAAAGGGAGTGTGTCATGAGGAGACTATGTGTCTTTCCCGTGGCCCTACCCGAGGCCAATCGGGTATAAAACGACTACGGACGACGCGTTCGCAGCATTCACGACCTCACGTGCGTGCAAAATACGCGAAACCAAAGCGTGTTTCGCGACCCCATTTAGCGCGCGCTGGCCCAGTTAATCAAGTCCATTCGTTTATGTGCAGTTGTCCAAAAAAAAAAGACGTAGATGGCGTTAACCAGTATTTCCCGTGATACACTCCCTTTATTTTCCATAATAAAGATACGTGAGAAGTAGGCCTATGGACTTCTTGGCTATGATCAATAATGAATATTAGATACCATCGGTACTATGAAGAAAACAGTGTAATTTTGATCAAAAACACGGATTATGCAGATAAGCATTGAAACTTTACTGTAATAGTCCATTACGTAATGTACAAATAAATTCATTCAGCTGATAATTTTTTTTTTGTAATTATAAAGTCAGAATGTGAATTGCATACATTTATTGTTACTAAGGTAGGACAAACATGATGGCCTTCCCTACCTAACAACACGTTATGTATGTAATTCGCATTCTGACTATTGGAATGCAATTATTAGTAACAGGTAAATACATTAATTTACAACGAGGCACTTGACAAACATTTGTGTATTACATTTGATTACATTATGAACATGGCGTAATCCGCATAACTTTCGTCATATTCATAATAAAGCGTTGACCTAAGGCGACATTATGAACATGACGGACAAGAAAAAGGGACAAAATATACAGTTCCTCATTCTACCCTCAACAATTGCTGTGGTAGACAAAGCAACACCCCTTCACTGCTATTATGTAAAAATGTGTAGAACAGGTGAATATGCATGTGACACCTGTTCTACACATTTTTAAATATTAGCAGTGAAGGGATGTTCCTTTGTCTACCACAGCAATTGTTGAGAGTAGAGTGAGGAACTGTATATTTTGTCCTCTTTCTTTGTCCGTCATGGTCATAGTGCTAAAACCGTGCTTTTGTAAACAAATTAAATGCATGGTCTTTTACCATGCATCGTTGAATATTATATCCATCACCTGCTACGAATGTGTGTATCCATTTATAATGAGAATAAAAAGCTGCAACATTAGTTGTAGCTAGCCTGAGGTAGATTTCAGTGTCACTCTGTATATCACTCGTGTCAGACTTGTTCAACAACTCATTGATTTAATTGATTCACCAACTGTTTCCCTTGAAAGGTATCGGGGTATAATGTACAGGTCATTCCCATTCGTCAAACCTAGAGATGGGGATGGGGGTCGTATAGCACCCCGACCACACCTAGCCCCCCCCCCCCCCCCACCCCACCCCAATTAGGCCCAGATGTAACGCTTAACGTTGAATTGCTCATTTACCAAACAAGAAGACGGCGTAGGAAAAAGTAATGAATTGCAACATCAATATATTGACCTAGTGCCTAGTGACATCGGTTTGCTTGAGAAAAAAAACTATCGTCCATGAAATAGTATCTATGTGTAATGGAAACAGCCAGTGGAAAAGCCCAAGCTTGGCAGCATAAGGACTATCGACCTCCAAAAGCTCGAAGATCGGATTTCAGTTGTTCCAATTTAGTATTGATTATTATCTGAAGTTCTGAAGTACTGTATTGAACCTGCTAGTTGACACAATTTTTGTCAAGTGGATAAGTGGGAGTTGCTTTTGATGGTAGGCAATGGAGGATATTAAACGCCCCTTCCCCGGTCAATCATTTTATTGTGTAATTATTTTCGTTTTTTATAAATATCTCCTCCCCCTCTTTTTCATTCTCCCTCCCTCCATCGCTTGATTTCTGTCTCAGGAACGCACGTACACACACGCACGGTGATTTCGTCTCTCTCGCGCACAAGCGCGCACACCCACATACGTACACTCCCCCGTCCCAACCCTCCCTCTGTGTTTCTATATCTCCGCCCCGTCTGCTCTGTCCCTTCTCTCTCTCTCTCTCTCTCACTTTTTCTCCCTACCCATCTCCCCTCGTCCCCTTAAATCTCTCTCTCGTTCTCTCTCTCTCTCTCTCTCTCTCCCTCCCTTCCTCTATCGCTTTCCCTCCCCATCTCCCCTCGTCCTTCAATCTTTCTCTCTCTGTCTTTCTCTCTCTCCCTTCTCTTCAGTTTCCTCAGTCTATAATCATCCCCTGTCTAGAGCCCTTTCCTTCGTTTCCCTTTTTCCTTTCATTCCTTCATTAGTAAAGAACGTGGTTTGTATACTTTAGCATTAATAAATTGTAGATCTTTTTTTCTTCCTTTTCATAATTTTTATTTTTAAGAACTGCAAATTGATAAAAATCCAATCAAAGTAAAATTCATAAAAAACGTGCATATTACTTCTTTATATGCAGATAATTTATAGAAGCATGAAATAAAATATATTTACTTTTAATTTTTACCATAATAGAAAAAAAAAAAAAAATTCTATTGACTGAGGAATTCCCAATTAAAAATTCCATTATCCATATACTGATAATAGTGACGATAGTATTAATAGTAATATTTATATAACGCTTAATAATAGTTTTTATAAGCTCTTAATCAGTAGCCGAGTGGCCCTGAAAAGGACTGATATGCGTCTTGTTTAATATTTTGCATGAACAGGACAAAACGAAATGAGAAACGTAAATTTTGAATATACCTTCAAAATAACAAAATATGTAAAATAACCAATATAATAATAATTCATCGATTGTAACTCATTTCAGCATTATCCACTATGTGAACTTTCGTTTAGAATTTTCTAGCTGGAGTAGACATCTCCTTCTTTCAAGTTTCATTAAGAATATATATTTTCTCTTATAGTGGGAGAAGCGAAAGTAAGCAATGTTTTATATCCAAGTTTGGGGCATAACATCATGTGTTAACTTCGTCTCCGGATCCTGTTTCTTGACTGTCATATTCTAAGATTAGTTTACTAGTTGGTTTGTGTTCAGGCCTTCTCTGCCGATCTATTTATATCACTTTATACTTGCATTAGTAGAATTGTATAGTATTGTATTGAACTATATTTTATTAATAATAATATATAATAGTGGGTTCTTGAATAGCGCTCATGTCAGTCAGATTTGACCCTCCTGGCGCTCCCGGTTATTACCCTGGCTTTAGCACGGTTGCCATACGGCGCTCTAGCATTTCAAGGAATAAATTCCTACCACGTACCCATTTACTTCGCCTAGGTGGAGTGTGGCAAAGGTAGATTAGACATTAGTGCGGCGGCGGGACCCCGAACCACGGACCTTGAACTGGATTAAATTGAATTTAATTCGATATTTTATATTTTTCTTCCCCACCACCGAGAATACGTATCAACACCAAGATCCTCCTTTGATAAAAAAAGAGTTTATGTATTACAAGCAAAACATGTCTTAAATATCCATCTTCTTTGTTTTGTACAGTTCGATTCCATGCCTCCTCGCAGCGACAATAAGATCAATGAAGTCCTTGCCGAGAGCTTCACAGAGGACCTTATCTTCCACCAAAGCAGTGACTCTTCTTCCATATCAAATGGAACTCTTGGCGTCACAGGTGGAATGTCCGTGTGAGCGTCCCCTGTGCATTCCGGGGGCAGAGTCAGTTTGTTGATGATGCCGTCCAGTCCTGCAGCTATGGTTCCTGCAAGCAGAAGATAAGGATCTGCATCGCTTCTTCCGAGCCGATTCTCTAGGTACGACCCTGTTGGTCCACCGCTACTTTTGACGCGGAATGTAACCGAGCGGTTATGTCTGCCCCAGGTAATGAACGATGGTTCTACCCAATTGGGCGGTTGATAAGCACCAAACATCTTGATTCCGTTGACGGTGGGAGCCATCAGGGGCGTTAGCGCTCTGGCATGGGCGAGCAAACCAGCAATCCAATGTTTTGCCGTGTCAGTCAGGTCACCTGTTGTCTTGTTAGACATGACGTTACCAGTCTTGTCCCAAAGGGAATGGTTGAAATGAAGAGTAAATCCATCACCATTACACTTGGGGTCTGCTAGAAAGTTTGCAGTATACCCATTGCAAATAGCGACCTCTTTGCATGTATTCCTACACATGACTGCGTCATCAGCAGCCTTTATTCCAAACGAAGGCTCTGTGGTAACTTCCAGAGAACCCACAGGGCTCTCAGAGTGAATAGTATTCACAAGCACTCCGACCTTTGGCAAACAGTCAAACAACTGTTTGATATAGTCCTTGACTGTTACAAGTAGGACGGTACTGCTAGCGAAACTTATCCGGTCTGCGACCAGCTCTTGACCTTTCACGTCGGATAAACAAAATTCCAATTCGTAAGCGCTCAGCAGAGAAAACCCAAGACTTTCCAAACGTCGGAGTTGTTTCTCCGCCACTTTTCTCGGATGTTCTACCACAAGACCTGTCATATTGAGGTGATAGAGAGCTGATGTGACCCTTGCTGTATCCTCAAGCCAAGGAATCACACTGTAGGTGTCCACAGCAGGTAGGGCGCAGACATCGGTGAAATAATATTTTCTCTTGAAATTCGACTCGAAAGTAATCCCCGCTGGATCTTTCATGAAGTATATCGGGGAGAAGAGGAAGCCCCTTGTCAGGTTCGAAGTCAATTCCTTCAGACTGTGAACTGCTACCATCTTACATCGCGTAATGCCATTAATATCGGTGAATTCCACCCGGAGCACTTTGATTCCTCTCTGCTTGACGTCCTTTAAAATACGATCCAATGCCTCCGATCCGTGACCATTTTCTGTAAAAATATAAATTTTAGTCAAGAAATATAATAACGATATTGATAATATTAATGGGTTCTTGTCTAGCGCTAATATCTGTAAGACTTAAAACTCGTGGTGCTCCATAATTATGACTTCGGCCTAAGCATGTCAGCCCGTTATGGCGCTCTAGCATATCAAGGAATTTATTCCTGCAAGGTACCCATTTACTTCACCTGGGTCCAGTGTGACAGATGCAGATGAATGTGTCGTCAAAGGGCATTGCTGCCGCAATTGGACTCTAACCGCCACCCGTGTGCTCCAACGTCTGGTGACGTACCCACTTGACCACGACACCTCCAATCAACCCATTATAGTATTTCCTGAATATCGTCCTAAATTTGTTATCAGTTATCAAATCTTGAAGCATCATCCGCCTTCCAATCCTTCTTCTTTCCTTAAACCACAAAAAGAACTTAGTGAATCATGAAAACAGGATAACATGCTTAATTGGCCGTCCGACGACTGTATGTTAATTGCAATTCATCAGCAAATCAAAGAGTTATGCCCTTTTAAAAATAATTTACGGACCCATACTGTAAAATACAGAAGATGCAGAAGATATCAACACACAAGACGTATATCACCAATGTCGCAGTAGCGATTGTAGAAAGATGCATGAGGGACTCAGGCAACCCCCCCCCCCCAACAAATAATAATAATAACAATGATGATAATAATTTTAATAATAACAAGTACAAAATTCAATCAATCAATCATTTAAAAAAAATGTAATGAAAAAAAAAAAAAAAAAACGAAATACGACTACTACTACTATTACTACTACTACTAATAATAATATTAATAATAATAATAACAACAATAATAATCATAATCAAATAAGAATTTGTAAAACGCAAAACGCAAAAAAATGAATATGGTTTTTTTTCGTCAGTGGCGGATGCACGGGGCCGGGCCCCTCCACTGGCCCCCAAAACAGATTAATTTAACCTTTAAAACAATAAGAAGACGGGCCCCTCCCCTTGGCGCAATGGGTGTGGGGTTGGTGTAAATTACAACAAAACGGTTTCCTGGTTTCCGTCCTAGTAAGCAAAAGTCTAGTCCAACTTTGCAACAGGCCTACATACCTTCTCCACTTCGTGTCACAGTCTGGTCTTCTGGTAGGCCTATGATCGAAGATCCTGTTTCTTGAGAGGGGCTCGAGGACGAGTATGTTAGGCCCATCGTGTAAGAGTTAGTCTGGAAATCGGAAGGGAAAAATAGAATGTTATGCCATTAAAGCCAGTGTCCCACGGCTTTATTTTTAGCGCTGTCTTTAAAAATAGAAGAAAGTCAGTAGGTATACAGAGATAATAAGCCAGGTTAGCCAGTTCATTGTTGCAGTCTGAGCAAGAAGTTTTAAGAGATGGAGGTATATCTAGCTCATTCCCTTTGCATCACTGTATATATATTGCACCTGGATTAAGGCCGCCTACACACATTTTGGACATGGCACACACCACACTGCAGTGCGTAATCTTCGTTGTATGAAGTAGCATTTACCGAGGAAGAAGAACAAGAAGAGAAAAAATATGTCAGGTATGTGCTTAACTGGATCTTTCTTGCAGATACGTAGACAAAAGATTCCTGTCTAGCTGCACACTAACGGGCCTCTTTCAAAGGGAAATATGCTTTTGTAAGGATAAATACTTTTCGCTACCACTTGTCTGATAATACGAGCAGTACACATTGCTTACCTTTACAGGAGGCAAGCGAAAGGAAATTGACAAAATATCCTGAATTATTAATCAAAATTACTTGACTGGGCATGTGTGGGCACTTATCTGACATATGACATCATATAGAACTGTACATGAACAAATTCGCTTTTTATTTTCGTGTCAAACTGCAGGTTTTAGGACTGTAAAATGTTACTATTGTTCACAAAATAAAGCTGCTGTCATACATTGTAAGCAAATTTCTTGACACAATTAGGCTTTTGTATTCATGTTTTTTCATCTCTTCGATTTACCCCATGTTATTTAAAACAAGAAGTGGAATATTAAGGATATCATATGAACAAATTTCGGGCATCTGCTCACGCGGTCTCGCTCCGCGGTCTACAACACGTGAAATCGGCTTTGAAAATGCGCTAAGTATGCAAAGAAATGCTCCTACAAGGAAAACAAACTTTGAATTCACACCAACTCGGGTGGAAATCACATATTCAAATACTGTTCTTTCCATTGATACCAATTTCGAACTGATTAGTAGACTGGAAATTAGGGCCTTTTCGTCTTCAATCATGGACAACAATCATTCAAGTTGTGATTAGGTCACAGGAAAATTCGCCTTTTTCACTGGGGTTGTGTACTTCAACGAGATAATGCTCGTAACTGCGACTTGTTATTGGGCCAACTCGGGCGCCAAAACAGAGGATATGTAATCCTCTATCGTCTGATGTAACACATAATTTGATTGGTTGTCGAGAAAGTAGGGCCAATTTCAATCCAATCAAAAATAGCTTTTACAAACTTACACATCGACCTCTATAATATATGCAAGTGCGTAAGCGAAGTTTTTACACAGCGGACAATGAGGCTTACACACCGTGCTCGCAGCCGTGCGTATTTCTACCACCAAATTTGACTCGGCTCCGGCGATGGAAAAGACACATTTTACGTTGATTTCAGCAATTTAATGAAGGGAATTTAGATATTATGGACGATCTTTTACAAAACAGGTGTGTAGGGATTAGATTATATCTCTCACGAGACACTGGACTCTTTAATTTTCCTGAAATTTAGCAAATTAATGGCACTCAGAACTCACTGCATGAGCAGATCTAAATATTCATGGTCGATCTGCTAGTGAAGGAATCGCGTATTCATATTGCAGGGTGATCCCGCCCATCTTAGACGGAGGGATGAAAATGGACTTATGCATTGTGATGTGCATCTGTATCTACTAGACATACATATATATTTTCCTGATTTGTTTTCCTTTTTTGGGGAGAAGAAGAGGGGAGAGAGAAACAGAGAGAAAGAGAGGGAGAGTGTTGACAAGTCACGCACGCACAGCGGTGTTGACATTCACACTCTCACCAGTTTTATACGATAAACCCCTATTTCATAAAAATCGACGAGTCCGGTACCTTGGTGTTACGCTCTAGTGCACTCGAACGTTCATCGTCTGTGTGGAGGTACACAAAATGACTCATTGATCTTTTGGCCGAATGTGGGTCAAATTTGTTCATATGTTCTTTGTAAAGGCCCGGTCACACAGCCCTCCACGGGCGTATCGCGGCCGAATCACGGCCAAAAATTTCTGCCCGTGAAGCAGACGCTGTTGGACGCTTTGAGGTCGCGATAAAGACGCGATACAGCCGTACTTTACCCGTCGTTACACGCGGTAAGAAATTCACACGCGGTTGGCCGCGCGAAAAAGTTTTGGGCTGCCCAAAAATTTAGACCGCGGGTAATCGCGGGCGGTACACGTGGTACACACGCGGGAAAGACGCGGTACAGACGCGGAACGAACGTGCTAGGACGTGCTACGGCCGCGGTTAAGACGTGGTTACACGCGGAATTGGACGCGAAATTTTAGCGGGTAATCGCGGGTGGAGCACGGTCATAGCACGTTTGTTCCGCGTCTGTACCGCGTTGTTATCACGTGCATTAGCGTGTGTACCGCGTGTAAGCGCGGTAGGCCGCGGTACCGCCGCGCTTCACCCGCGATAAGGACGCGGAACAGTCGCCGGCGTCTGTTCCGCGGGCATACCACGGGTAAACCGCGGGTAAGCCAATTTTGCACATTTTCCACCACGGGCAACCGCGGGCAAAAAAAAATCGCGAAATTTTACCCGCGATACAGACGCGAAAGGCTGTGTGACCGGGCCTTAAAAAACCACTACTCAGGCTTTCTAATGATATTGGCGGCTTCGAACCTCGGACATCAAAGGTAACAGCACACCAGTAGATTCAATTGTGAAACCATAGAAAACGGCAGCTGCTTGGAATAATAAGTCTGAGCAAAAACAGGATACGTGTTCATGAAAGTAAGGTCATCATTATTCATTTATGCACAATCAGTGCACTCCGTGATACACATGTAATCCGAATGTCACAATTTCCCAGGTCCATAAATAAAGAAATTACACTTGAGGTTACGCATTGAAATAAACAAAACTTGCACAACTTACAAAACTGGCCGGGCCCATTTACTACTATAACATTATCAGGTAAAATAATTCATAATTAAGCCGGCGATTATTTCAATATTAAAGTAACCAAATTATTAAATGTTCATGAGCTCGCTCGCGGTACTCGGTTAATCAATATCCGGCGTCTCGGTGTCGTTAAAGGTAACACAAAGTTTTTGGGAAATGTTGAAAATTGGGTGGATAGTTATTCTTTACAATTTTGATATATTTGGATGCCCCTGTGGATGTATTATAAGCACTAGAAAATTTAGCCCCTAAAACACTTTTGATTTCGTGAAGAATTGAATATAAAAATATACCGGTGCTTCCGGTACATTTTGATAAATTTCAAATACCGCCTACGGCCGTACAATGATAGCTGCGACCATGAAAATCTAAGAATATGTAGTTAGGTATATGATTTCCAAACGGGAATAGCTAATTGGTAGATTTTAGTCAAAAAACATTGTTGTATAGCTTTATTAATATCTTGATCTTGAGAGGGGGCTATACAACATACAAAGTTTATTATTTACAATCTCATAATTTAAGACTCGATTTCAACTGCAACAACGATCACTAAATATTGTAGGACCACATATGCTTCCAATATGTTCATTTCAACCAAATTCTTAGATAGGTATTTTCTTTTTGGAACTGACTTTTAACATGCGTGTCTATGGAATTTTGACTCTTTGACTTTCTTTCTATACTTTGTGTTTGACTTTCTGAGGAATGTTTACAACGCCGTTGTAGGTTGGATCAATATCTATTGATCCTCGTGTTACCATGCGAGGATCACAGTATGGGTAAATACACGTTCCTTTATTTAGTTGATCGAACAATTGATTAGTTGACTTTAACAATAGAAAAGTCCAGCAATTGCATATGCAGAATAATGCTCCACGCTGCGCATAACCATAATGAACAGCATATACATATTACCAGTTCATCAGTAGAGAAGGTTAGTAAATCTTATCTACAAACAAATATCTTAAACCATCACAAACTCTTCACAAATATTTTCTTGACAGGCTGCCTCTGTAATAGCAGCTGGCCTAAATATAGAATCTGGGTACTCCAATTTTAGTGAGAGTTCAATGACCTCTAGCACGAGTAAGCCATCACCCTAAATAAAAGCCAACTATCTTTTAGCATGAGCTATAGGGCTCGTATGCTTTGCAGTATATTAATCTTACATATAATCTTTTCTCATTTAACTGAATGATCAGCAGAAAGAATCAATCTTGTATAACGTACAACTGAATAAAAAGTTTTAAACTCAGAGTAATACAAGCAAAATATAGATATCATCATAATACACACACACTTCATACAACATAATGATGAAAGCAGCCATAGCAAAAGATGGTGTTCTTACCTAGTAAAAGAGCCAACACTTGGTTGAATATACAAATCTGGAACTGGGATGATACAAAATAAAACGGGAAACTCTCTCAAAACTTAGAGAAACTTGAAGAATGTAAAGTTGATATAAACACTTTGTATATGTTTCGAAGAAGAAAATCAGGTAGAGGCTACATATATATTTTGTAGCACCTGCTCCAATATGGAAACGCTGTGTCCAGTGTTGTTGACGGTCAAAGCCCTAGTAAATAAATTATCTACCAGCAAGAGTTCTTAAACTGGAACAGGAAAATAATCTGTGTGGGAGCAAACCTTTATATTGCACTAGACTGCATAAAGAGCACAGAGCAGAGTTTGTTTCTTAGAATGGAAGTATGCAATTAAAAGAATGGATAGAAAGAGGTAGAGAGGGGGAGATGAAGAGAGAGAGAGAGAGAGAGAGAGAGAGAGAATAAATAACAAAATATGACTTTAGTAACTGCCAAGGTAAGGTAAGTTATTTATTCATCAACATATCGCAGCCAATGACTGAATTGCATGCATAATTTACAGATAATTGGTTTAAATATATATTTAAAAAAATATATATATTTACAATTCATTATTTAACAATAATTCGACAAAAAATCTCAGTAAAACTCAAAAAGGGAAGAAAGAAATAAAGAAAAAATGTGGAGCATGAAAATAAGGAGAAAATTAAAGGAAAGTTAAGGAAGAGGGTGTGGAGAGAGAAGGAGAGACGAGAAGAGGGAGAGAAGAGAAGAGAGAGACAGAAAGAGAGAGAGAGCGCGAGAGAGAGCGAGAGAGAGAGCGAGAGAGACATAAAGAGAGAGAGAGAGCGAGAGAAAGAGAGAGAGAGAGAGAGAGAAGGGACAGGGAAGACGGGGCGGAGATATAGAAACACAGAGGGAGGGGTGGGACGGGGGAGTGTACGTATGTGGGTGTGCGCGCGTGTGTGCGAGAAAGACGAAATTACCGTGCGTGTGTGTACGTGCGTGCCTGTGACAGAAATCAAGCGAAGGAGGGAGGGAGAATGAAAAGGAGGGGGAGGAGATATTTATTAAAAAAAGAAAATAATTACACAATAAAATGATTGACCGGGGAAGGGGCGTTATCCTCCATTGCCTACCATCAAAAGCAACTCCCAATTATCCACTTGACAAAAATTGTGTCAACAAGCAGGTTCGATACACCCCTCAAAACTTCAGATAATAATCAATACTTAATTGGAACAACTGAAATCCGATCTTCGAGCTTTGCCTTTGGAGGTCGATAGTCCTTATGCTACCAAACTTGGGCTTTTCCACTGGCTGTATCCATTACACATAGATACTATTTCATGGACGATATTTTTTTTCTTCAAGCAAACCGATGCCACTAGGCACTAGGTCAATATATTGATGTTGCAATTCATTACTTTGTCCTACGCCGTCTTCTTGGTGGATAAATGAGCAATTCAATGTTAAAGGGAACAAAAACCACCATACTAAGTTACTTTTATTGTAAAGTTTAAGATATTTGAACAAAATCGGGCAAGGAATAAGGAAGTTAAACTTTTTGAAATGATTAGTCAATAGAGGGCGATATTCAATTTGATGACATCATTTGTGGACACGTCTCCATGGCTTTTGTACATCAAATTTCACAATTATTTCGTTTTCTTCGTATTTATTTGTGTTCTTGATCCGACTTCATAACATGCGAAGTAGAATATCATTTTGCATTCTATACCTTGCTTTCAGGGGAGTAGATTATCTCAATCACAAGAAAGAAGGAAAAACAAGAAATTTGATGTACAAAAGGCATGGAGAGTTGTCCACAAATGAGGTCATCATATTGAATATCGCCCTCTAGTGACTAGTTATTTCAAACAGCTTTAACTTCCTTATTCCTTGCCCAATTTTGTTAAAATTTTCACTGATTTTATTTAAATATCTTAAAATTTACAATAAAAGTAACTTAGTATGAAGGTTTTGGTTCCCTTTAAGCGTAAAATCAAGGCCTATTCGGGGGGGGGGGGGAGGCTAGATGGGGTCGGGGTGCTATACGACCCCACCCCTCTCTCTAGGTTTGAGGAATGGGAATGACCTGTACATTATACCCCAAGACCTTTCAAGGAAAACAGTTGTGAATCAATTAAATCAATCAGTTGTTGAACAAGTCTGACACGAGTGATATCACTATGAACATGATGGACAAAGAAAGAGGACAAAATATACAGTTCCTCATTCTACCCTCAACAATTGCTGTGGTAGACAAAGGAACATCCCTTCACTGCTATTATGTAAAAATGTGTAGAACATGTGAATATGCATGTGACACCTGTTCTACACATTCTACACATTTTTACATAATAGCAGTGAAGGGATGTTCCTTTGTCTAGTTCAACCTAGCTACAACTAATGTTGCAGCTTTGTATTCTCACTATAAATGGATACACGCATTGGAAATAATATTCAACGATGCATGGTAAAAGACGCATGCATTTAAATTGATTACAAAACACGATGTTAGCCTAAGGTCAACGCTTTATTATGAATATGACGAAAGTTATGCGGATTATGCCATGTTCGCAATTTAATCAAATTTAATACACAAATCTTTGTTAAGTGCCTCGTTTAAAATTAGTTTCACCTGTTACTAATAATTGCGTTTCAATAGTCAGAATGCGAATTGCCTACATAACGTAGGGAAGGCCAAAATGTTTGTCCTACCTTAGCAACAATAAATGTTTGCGATTCTGAATATATAATTACAATTTTTCTTATCAGGTGAATGAAATAATTTGTAGATTACGAAAATGGACTATTGCAGGAAAGTTTCAATACTTATCTGCATAATCTGTGTTCTTGATCAAAATTACACTGTTTTCTTCATAGTACCAATGATATCTGATTTGCATTATTTATCATAGCCAAGAAGTCCATAGTCCTACTTCTCACGTAACTTTTACATTATGGAAATTAACCAATGTGATTTAAGTGAATAAAATGATGTACATGCAATTCAGTACCAGGGGTACAATGACATAGGTGAATGTTAGTAGAGAGAAAAGGTGAAACATCAATATAATCGTATATTTTTGTGAAATGTCGATAATGTATATAACCAAGTATTATACATGGATCTAGTTTTATTAATACCAAAATGAAAATTAAAGATTTAGAAGATACTTCATGTACCTCATTTGGTCAATGTGTCATTTGTGTGTGTTCTGTTTGTCTCCCTCTGTTGGTATTTTGGTGATATTGTCATCATACGAAGTAAAGAAATATACAAGAAAAAAGTAAGTATAAATGTATTTCGCAATGAGCTTTGATTCGTGTATATTCACTTCACATTGTATTAAGAGAAAGGGTGTGAGATAGAGAGGGAGAGAGAGAGAGAGAGAGAGTGGGTGTGTGGTAGAGAGAGAGAGAGAGAGAGATAGCGAGAGACAGAGAGACATATCAGGAGTGGGAGAGGGAAAGAAAGAGAGTGATAGAGAGAGAGAGAGAGAGTGAGCAAAGAAAAAATAAAATAAATATGAGATCCCCCCTCAACTTTTTTTAAAATGGGATTTTTATGGAATGCAGGGATGAGATTCTTCCGCCGATTTCGAGATTTCAAGACCGTTTTTTTTTTTGTTAATTTTTTTTTTTTTTTTTTCAATAACCCTAACCTAAACCCAACCCCTTTACCTCAGCTGGGGACGCTGCCCCCGGACCCCAATTTAATCTTCCTCATTTTTTGTGAAATTTCTCTGTCTCATCCCTGGGCATAATGATGTAGGATCTTGATTATCAAACAAGGTTTATTGGTTTCAATCCTTGCTTTGGAATTTATATCCTTAGACAAGATATTTTGCCCACTTTTTCCTCCTTTTCCACTCTGGTGTATTCAGTGCCAGTGGATGCCTGGCTATGCTGGGGGCAATCAAAGGATATGCGCTATCAATCCTCGTATTAGTATACAAATAATGAATGGTTATGGGTTCAATAGTGCGAATATTTTCATGAGTTGAAAGATTAACATTCTATTCAACGAGGCGTCAGCCGAGTTCAATATAATTAACGTTAATCTTTCAACGAATGAAAATATTCGCACTATTGAACGAATGAAAAACATTCATTATTTTGTTTTATACAACATCGAAGAAGATCTAATAGAACGTTAATCAACAAATTATGCTTTACTCCTCATTATTAAAGATAAATTAAAGTTGGAGTCAAGCCTTCTCGATTACATTCAGATTGCCTTCGCGTCAGATACACGCAGGGATACGCGCGCGCACGGCTCAGAGGTACGCAGTCTGCATATAACCAAAATGCACGGCGCATATAACCAAAAATGCACGACCGTGCAATATAAAATCTATTAAATATCACGTGACCAACAATCCTCCAATCAAATGACAAGGATTCACGTAGGTGTTGTATAAAACACACTATGCTGTTTTATTATTGCCTCAATTCGGTTGTCAGAATATATACACACGGTATAGGCTACGAGGCTTCATTATATAAAAGGGCCAACCCTTTTTTAATAGTTTTTCAAAATTATGTTATTATGATAGATTGAACGAAAGGCATGCTTTATTATGGCCTAGCATTAAATGGCTTCCATATTCCTCCTTTACTCATAAAAAAGGAGAATATAATATCAACAGCAACAACAAACATATACTGTTTTTAAACATTATATTAACACACTTGATAGGGATACAGAACTGATACAGTTGCACAGCGCAATCTCATATTCACATTGGCGACATTACGGAACTCAATGCCTAACTTCCACAACGGATCGTACGAATTTTGTTCGTGTAAAGACCCATACAATATTTGTCGTGGCAAGATCGTGCAAGATGCCAAAAATCTATTTTGAGTGGTCACAAGGACTACGGCACATTAACGATAGTTTGGCGACGGGGACGCGTCAAAAACAAAAAGACATGTCGTGTGTGGGTGTGTCGCACGTCAGTCGTGTGACAGTCGTGGGACGATCGTGATTTGTCGGGTATCATCTAGGGGCGGTTTTTCACGTGATCAGGTCGTTAGTCACTCGTGGGACGCTTGCCCTTCCGTCTCCCCTGACACACCCATTTTTATGGACCCTACCAATCAAGATCTATTTTATTTAAGCATGACAAGTAGGTCAACCAATAGGAGTACTTCATGCCACGCTGAAGATGCGCCCAGCGCATACTATCTTGGGCGTAATTAGTTAATTGAGCGCTTATTATGCGCGTCATCACAATGCTCTGTGTCACGTGGATCATGAAGACAAGTCACGTTTTTAAATATCACAGAGCTAGAGATGAGATCATTAAAATCGTCATATCCTATCATGTAAATTCTTAGAAAGTTCTCATCTGTTATGTCTCCGGTCAACACACAATCTTCTTCGAACTCGTCTATTGGCACGAAGTTGGTTCCGGGCAAGGAAGATTGCCGGCATTATATCACCACGAAAGATACAACAACCCCTACCTATTGTAAATATTGTTGTAAATACCATGAAAGATAAGATAAGATAAAAGATACAACAATTTTCAGAATTTTATTTTATTTATTTATTTATTTCTGATATTTATACAGGGTGGCACATATCACCATTTCGGTGGACTTCCATGAGGCCCTGTTTGGTAAGAATAAAACAAATAACAGCATCAAAAACAAAATAGATAACTACACAAGCATATAAACAGGTAAAATACAAATTAATTGGTATCCCCATGAAATAACTGATCATTCAAGAATCATCCTTGATCATTTACAAGAAATAGGTGAATGGAATTATCAAATTAAAGGGATAGTTGAGTTCTGTTTTCAGACCGCAAATGCCTTCAAAGTTCATGGTTATTGCTCTTATTCTTATCTATGACATTTCTAGTACCCTTTTAGAACCTAAAAAATGCCATGAAAATAATTTTAGACCCCTAAATGTGTGAAATTTAGCCAATACAATCATACCAATTCAGCTCCACTTTCATAAATATACGGTGACAGTTGATTAATAATTTGATTAAAAAAAAACAATACATGGGCCGGCTGGATGTGCGTAATATAACCAACACGAAAATACCAACAAAAAAGCCAACATCGGCATTGGCTAAAATACGACGTAAAAGGCGCTATTTTGTTTTTCAACGGCTTTTTCAAATTATCTAAGTATACCAATTATCTTGCCATATTATCTCTCGTGCACAAATGCAAATGAGGATTAAGCGCCATTTTGTATTAATAATAAAGGAACAATCACAAGCGCACAAAAGTTTGAGCGCAGGCGCGACCAAAGAGATGAGAGAAAAGATACAACAAAAGATACAACAAAAGGTACAACAATTTTCAGAATACCAACTTTATCTTATCTTCAAAGATACAATAATATTAAAGATAACACAGGGTTCAGAATACCGCCCCAGGCCTTAACTTGAGAGAGGTCTCCTATTACGCCTGTCCTTACTATCTCGAGATTGCCAAATATCCAGCTATTTGAACTATCCCGATCGCAAACTATCCAGCTAATTTGCGTCTTCATCAGACCGAAGTAGCAATTAGAATGATATTTGGGCAGGATTGTCATCCCAAGATATCTTGGGATAGTTTGCAAAATATCCCACTGTTTGGCAAAATATCCAGCTATTTGTCCCCTGCGTCTTCACTAGACCGAAGATTCGCAATACGCGCTAACGCTGAGCAAAATATCTCGAGCTAATTTCTCAAGGTCGAGTTTCAAGTTTCGAGGTCGAATCTTGAGATAGTAACTTGGATATAATGCTACCATCAAATTTATTTACAATGGATGGATAATCTCTTGAACTGACTCAAGTATGTTTAATGGTATTTCAGATTGATATTAATTCCTAAAATATGAACAAAATAATGTTCTCTCTCTCTCTCTCTCCCCCTTCCTTTTGACTGTAGCTAATTTGGGAGTTCGGTTTCACAATCTGCACTTCAAATTTGTTTAGTGAGGTCGAGAACTTTCTTGGGGGGGGGGGGGCGAAACAGTAATTTAATGAATCCTTAAAAGGGGGTGTCGCTTGGCAATTACTTTTAAACGCCATCTACGTCTTCTTTCGGACAACTGCATGTAAACGAATGGACTTTATTAACGGTACTCTACATGGTCAGCGCGCGATAGCGTTCGCGAAACATACCGAAGTCCTCCTCACGCTCCGGTTTCGCGTATGTTGCACGCACGTGAATGCTGTGGTCGCGTCGTCCGTAGTCGTATTGTACCCGATTGGCCCCGAGTCAGACCACGGGAAAGACACGTAGTCTCTTCATGCTACACCCCCTTTAACGTTTAACATTTTCCTCACTTAATCAAAAAGTTAGTTAAATATTATTCAATTAATCAATTAAACCTGGGAATAACAATATTTGCAGGGCCCTCAGGGAGAACGTATTACTACTGGTGAGGTTTCTTTTAGTAAAAAAGATAATCTTAATTGAGTATTTATTTCTTTATGCCGTTTATTTCACTGAAGATGTTGTTTATTTATTTGTTGTAGTTCCGGTGTGATGTCTATACCCCCAAAACGGCAGGGTCAATCATCATAATCAAGTTGAAAATTGTAGTGTTCTATAGAACTCATCAGCTCTACGAATATGAATTACCTCACGCAACGTTGCGTCAACAGAGCGCCAAAACGTTATTCCGACATTATGTTCATATTTCCAGAAAAGTATCAAGTTTAAACTTTGAACATTTATAATCCTGTATTTGCATAATCAATCGTATGACTGTGAATGTCGTCACGTCAACATAGCGGCAACAGAGCGTCAAAACGTTGTTCCGGCGTTATGTCCATACCTCCAGAACGGCAAGGTCATTTAAGTTGAAACTTGGAACATTAATAGGTGTATATTGTCATTATAAACCGTATGACTGTGATTGACGTCACGTCACGGTTGCGTCAACAGAGCGTCAAAGTGTTGTTCTGACGTGGTATATATCTCCAAAACGGCACCGTCAATCATGGCAAAACAATAATAAAATTAATAAACTTGGTATAATGATTTCCATAATTATGTATCAACATCATCACCGTAGTCGTCATTAGTACACTAACCGTTATCGTGATCAATGTCATCATCGTTTTCACGTTGTTAATCGTCATCGTCATATATTTAATATTTCATTTATCTACTTAAGTTTGGGAATTTTGAAAGGGGGGAGGGTAAACTGCCCCTTCCCCTCCTTCAAGTACGCCAGTGTATTCACCCACGACCTTCCCTAGCCGGAGAACTAGACCTTTTGCAGCGATTCGTACTTCTGAAGATCCATTAACAGTTTACTTCGGGTAGAGTTTGCATGTTTCCAAGCTGCCTTCAGAAGACTTTCCCGCACCTATTGTTATCGATAAAAGCTCACTCTTAGTTGATCTAACCTCTTCGATTCTCACAGGTAAGCCAATTAAAAACCTTGATTATAATTTCTAATAATCCTCATAATTCTTCGTAAAAAGTGTCTTCCCCTTACTAATACGCATCCCCTTTCATCTCTGATGAGTGCATATTTTTCCTCTGATGGGTGCCCTTTTTGAAATATTTTTTAAACCTCTGACGAGTGTCCCTTTTATTTAGACACGTGCCTTCTTTCATTTGTAATAAGTTCCCCTTTTTCTTCTGATATCTGCCTTTTTTATTTTTTTATAAGAGTAACTTCCCTTTCTCCTAAATGCCCCTTTTCGCCACTAATAAATGCCTCTATTCAAATCTAAGTGGTGCCCCTTTTCCTTCAACAAATGCCCTCATTCCCTTGCAATAAGTGCCCATTTTCCATTCTCATAAGTAGACCTTTGCAGGGTGCGAGAAGTGCCCCTTTTTTGTTTATCTTTCTACTTTAACACATCCTCTTTTATTTTCTTATAAATGTCATTTTTCATTCTGATAAGTGGCCCTTTTATGTTTCTCCATAGCATGTGCCCATAACAAACGACAAAAAGCAATTTGTCGCGGATTTCCCCCACAGCCAAGTTGCTACTCTCGTTCGAATTTATAGTTGATGTTTATTATGTAACTTATTAAAGGTATTTTCAGTCTTTCCCTTACAGCAGACTGTGTAATAAGCTGATAAACCTTGCATTCTTAAAATTAAAAATGTCTAACCATTCACAATTCTATTGCAGCATTTTGTAGGCTTATTGTTTAGCAAAACTGTAGAGAAAACATCTAATACAACATTTGATGATATGATGAATATCTTTACATACGAACCTCATACCCGGTAAATGAGCAAAACCTGTTTCAGAAATGTTTATGCAGGTACACGAACCTGGGACGTGGATTTGTGGTTATCGTTATTGCCTTTTCATGCATTGTAATCATATACACGGAACTATAAGCCTTTCTCTTTCTAAAAAATTGCATGTGGTGTCGATAGAAAATTGACAAAACTAACAATTCATTTCAGGAAACGACGTATTCTTTACAATAGGCTTTGATTGAGCTCACAGTATGCTCACAAAGATAAAAATACAGGAGTTGATTCAGATTACTGTTAACTTTTTTTAAGATCCACCCATGCTCATCAATCATCAATAGAAAAAAAAATTGTTTGTGGCTATATATTTCCTTTAGCTCCAACTAAACTGGTATGTCAATTTTGTTACGAAATTCCGTAAACAATTTGCTGTTCAAGGATATCTAATACAGATAAAGCAACGTTGAACATTTTTCATTAAGCTATGGGAGGTCAATCTAGGTCCATGCTACAAAAAAAAGTGTAACTGATGTCTGATTTTATATCTTTGAAAAGTTTCAGGATCTCAAAGGGCCATTTAGCTATTTGTTCATAGTTAAACAAAACCAGTGCCATAAACGTTTAATGTACCAAAGCGAAAACCCTATGGTAGAAAAGAAAAAAAAAGAGAAAGCTGGTTTCCATGTTTGGCTAAATATTTTATTCAAAAAATATATAGAAATATATATTTCAAATTAATTTATAGGATATTGCCCTCTAAAAAAATCTCTTTTCATGAAAAATCGTACAGTCTAACGAATGTGAAATTTGTCGTGAAAAAAGAAATTATTGAGCATTTTATATTTCGTTGCAAGAAATTATGAGTTTTCTGGAAAATTATCTCAAAAATTATATATTTCATCTTTTAAATAGAAATTGAAATTGTAATGAAAATGTTATTGATTGGATATAAAATAAATAACAGAAAAAGTACTCTACTTAATTTTTTGATAAATTATGCACAACTAGTAATATACAAACATTACGTAAAGCGGAACTTTGGGGAAGTACCAACCTATCCAAAGAGGTTAATAAATAATTTAATTTCATCATTGAAATGTTATTTTAAATACAAGGAAAATACAAGAAACTTCGATAATGAAGAAGTTAAGAAACAAATGGAAATGGAAAAAATATAAATTTAAGAAATTATGTTGATCTTGTATATAATTCCTTTGTCTTATTTTCTTGTTTTGTAAATAGTTTATATATTTTTAAATGGAATAATAAAGTCCCTCTGAAAAGGTAAAGAGAAGAAAAAACTGTAACATGTTCCCGAAGTGCACACTGTTTCAAGTACATTGCTTGATTGCTTCATATTATGTTCCTCCTTTTATGCTATTATTGAATGTTCAGTTCACAAATTTTATGCTCACATTTTAAACAAAGGTTGATCTTAATAACCTGGCATAGCAAAAAGTAATGAATGCATACTTAATTCAAAAGTATTGTATTTCATTCATTAATAACTGGTTAATGGAATACTAGCCACTAGTTACTCAGAAAGAAATATCCATAAATTTGAATATGTTAACCAGTCTATTGTCTGAGGTTTTTCCCCAACATGGAATAAAGGAAGTTTCCACGTTTTCTCTGATTCCATGAAGGCTGGAAACCTGCCATAACTCTGCTATCAACAGTACATACCATCTGTTTTGGAGCCAGAAGGACGTTTATTCTCTTTTTAAATATGAGTCCATGCTTTAAAATGACGTCAAACGGTGTAGTCCACTATTTCGACGTGCAAATCTAAAAGTCCCTAATATTGGCAGAGCCCAGAATCTGAATGGTCGCACTTCTGCAATCTCGTCTGACAAATTTTCTACTATTAGTTTCACCAAATCCCCGCCACAACTAATAATCTCTGCCTAAGTAATGCCTACTGACTTATCTTCCAGTGTTGATGACAGCGCTACAAATAAATCTTTGTGCCACTGACGTTAATGTCATATCATTCTGTTTTTTCCGATTTCCAGACCAACTCTTGCACGATGAGTCTAACATACTCGTCCTCGAGCCCCTCTCAAGGAACAGGATCTTCGATCATAGGCCTACCAGAAGACCACACTGTGACACGAAATGGCAAAGGTATGTAGACCTGTTGCCAGGGGCGTAAATCCGTACCGAGGAGTGGGGGGATGATCGGCGATAGCCATCACATACTAGCACGAGCACACGCCCACAATAATTTACGCAAGCGCGCGCGATCGCACAACACACACACACACAAACACACAAACGCACACACACACACAAATACCCAAACACATGTACATACATTTATACATGCATACATACATGCAAATTTGACAACCATAAAGTAAAAGAATTGGACATATTTCAAAATACTGACAGCTGCAAACTGTAGTGTTTTATTATAATGAACTCCGAAATAAGACGACACACTTTCAAGTAGTAACATAAAGATTGAGTATTTCGTCATGAAGATGCGAACTCTTTATTTTGAGTCCCATCACTTATAAAATGATGTATAATGGTAGTATGGTACTACCACAGGAACATCAACCCAAATGTTTCATTGGGGAAGGAAGCGCATTGTAAGTCATATTCCTTGTTTTCTCTTAAAGGAGAATTAACTTTAAAAAACATTTATCTATGACCAAATAGACAATTCTGAGTCCTTTCTGGAAAGCCTAGGACAGGCGCGGATCCAGGATTTCTTAGGGGGGGGGGGGGGGGGGCCCAAATTTGAAATTATGCGAGCCAAATATTGGTACGTAATGGTGACCAGCATTGGCGTAATGGGGGGGGGGGGGGCAGGGATGGGCGATTTCCCCCTCCCTCCTCCGCAAAGCGCCGAAGCTTTGAAGTTTCATTAAATTATTAGAGAAAGAAGACGATTCGTTGTATACCGTTCTCGAAAACAATCCTCGTCTGAATTCAATCCCTTCCCCCCCCCCTCCCGCGCAAAGCGCGAAAGCTTCTCATAAAATCATTAGAGAAAGAAGACGAGAGATTTGTACCGCTCTCGATTCTTAATCCTCGTCTGAATTAAGTTCCCCCCCTCCCCTCCCGCGCGAAGCGCGGAAGTTTTTACGTTTCATTAAATCATTAGAGAAAAAAGACGATTCATTGTACCGTTCTCGACTTTTAATCATCATCTGAATTCAGTTTCTCCCTTCTCCCGCCCGCGCGAAGTGCGGAAGCTTTTACGTTTCATTAAATCATTAGAGAAAGAAGACGATTCGTTTTACTGTTCTCGACTATTAATTTCTTTAAAAAGGGGGTGGTTTTTTTTCTCTCTCTCTTTGGACTCCTGAGAAATGTAAAAAGGAGGTTATAAAATATCTTGAATATCATATAAAAATATATCAAATCCCGGGATCAAATTCTTGAAATTCCTGCTAGCTTTGAAAGCTCATTCAGGATTATTTCATTTTGAAAAGTAAAAACATTAGCCCCCAGTCCCCCTCGATCGACTAGAGTCCACCTGATTTTTTTTGGGGGGGGGGGGGTGTGGTTCATTTAGCAGTGTTCCAGATTTGGGGGGGGGGGGGGGGTCTCCAAGGCAGGAAAAGCCAGCGAAAAGCCGGCGAAAGGGGGATTCAGAAATGTTGGCAGTCCTGAGATAGGGTGGGGGGGGGGGGGGGTGCTTTCAAAGGGAGGGAACGAGCATACGCGTACCCTTAATAAAACTAAGTGTGGGGGGGGGGTGGGGGGGGGGAGCCGGGCATCTACTGTACATGATTGCACTTTTTAAGCGCTCGCGCGCTGGCGCACTAAAAAACCTGGGCTATAATAATACCTTGCAAAATAACGAAAAATTATTCTGAAGTTTATGAAGTGCTTGTTCGCGCACGTCGCGCAACTACTCTTAATGATCGTGACATACTGTATACGTGTAGGCTATACAGTTATACATACATTAAAACAATTCTCATGCATTATGCTGAAATTGAAACAATCACTTTTTTTTTTCCTGCTTCTTCTTCCTTTTTTTTCTCTCTTTTTTTTGTAATATCAGGGGGGGATGTTTGTACAGGCCACCCCCCCCCTACTTCAAGCCAGGGGGGATACAGCCCCCCCCCCCCCCATCCCCCCGGGATTTACGCCCCTGCCTGTTGCAAAGCTTGACTAGTCCTTTGCTTACTAGGACGGAAACAGCCCATATTAATTTTTTGCTTTTGGCGTTTTAAAAATTCTCATTTCATTATGATTTATATCAGTAGTAGTAGTGGTAGTAGTAGTAGTAGTATTTATTTTATTTTATTTTATTGATTGATTGATTGATTGATTAATTGGGTTGATTGGAGGTTTTGTGGTCAAGTGGGTACGTCACCAGACTTTGGAGCACACAGTTCGCGGTTAAAGTCCATCTGTATCACTAGTGCCCTTCGGCAAGACATTAATCTTAAACTCGACCCAGGTGAGGTAAATGGGTACCTGGCATGAATTAATTACTGTACTTGACATGCTAGAACACCATAATGGGCAGCCATGCTAAAGATGGGGTCATATTAGTGGAGCGCCAGGAGTGTCAAGTCTGACAGATATGAGTGCCGGACAAGGACCCACTATTTATATTATTATAACATTTCTTGACTGAAATTTATATCTTTACAGATAATGGTCACGGATCGGAGGCATTAGTTCGTATTTTGAACGACGTCAAGCAGAGAGGAATCAAAGTGATCCGGGTCGAATTCACCGATATTAATGGCATTACTCGTTATAAGATGGTAGCAGTTCACAGTCAGGAGGAATTGTCTTCGAACCTGACAAGGGGCTTCCTCTTCTCCCCGATATACTTCATGAAAGATCCAGCGGGGATTACTTTCGAGTCGAATTTCAAGAGAAAATATTATTTCACCGATGTCTGCGCCCTACCTGCTCTGGACACCTACAGTGTGATTCCTTGGCTTGAAGATACAGCAAGGGTCACATCAGCTCTCTATCACCTCAATATGACAGGTCTTGTGGTAGAGCACCCGAGAAACGTGGCGGAGAAACAACTCCGACGTTTGGAAAGTCTTGGGTTTTCGCTGCTGAGCGCTTACGAATTGGAATTTTGTTTATCCGATGCGAAAGGTCAAGAGCTGGTCGCAGACCGGATAAGTTTCGCTGGCAGTACCGTCCTACTTCTAACAGTCAAGGACTATATCAAACAGTTGTTTGACTGTTTGCCAAAGGTCGGAGTGCTTGTGAATACTATTCACTCTGAGAGCCCTGTGGGTTCTCTGGAAGTTACCACAGAGCCTTCGTTTGGAATAAAGGCTGCTGATGACGCAGTCATGTGTAGGAATACATGCAAAGAGGTCGCTATTTGCAATGGGTATACTGCAAACTTTCTAGCAGACCCCAAGTGGGATGGTGATGGATTTACTCTTCATTTCAACCATTCCTTTTGGGACAAGACTGGTAACGTGATGTCTAACAAGACAGGTGACCTGACTGACACGGCAAATCATTGGATTGCTGGTTTGCTCGCCCATGCCAGAGCGCTAACGCCCCTGATGGCTCCCACCGTCAACGGAATCAAGATGTTTGGTGCTTATCAACCGCCCAATTGGGTTGAACCATCGTTCATTACCTGGGGCAGACATAACCGCTCGGTTACATTCCGCGTCAAAAGTAGCGGTGGACCAACAGGGTCGTACCTAGAGAATCGGCTCGGAAGAAGCGATGCAGATCCTTATCTTCTGCTTGCAGGTACCATAGCTGCAGGACTGGACGGCATCATCAACAAACTGACTCTGCCCCCGGAATGCACAGGGGACGCTCACACGGACGTTCCACCTGTGACGCCAAGAGTTCCATTTGATATGGAAGAAGGAGTCACTGCTTTGGTGGAAGATAACGTCCTCTGTGAAGCTCTCGGCAAGGACTTCATTGATCTTATTGTCGCTGCGAGGAGGCATGGAATCGAACTGTACAAAACAAAGAAGATGGATATTTAAGACATGTTTTGCTTGTAATACAAAAACTCTTTTTTTATCAAAGGAGGATCTTGGTGTTGATACGTATTCTCGGTGGTGGGGAAGAAAAATATAAAATATCGAATTAAATTCAATTTAATCCAGTTCAAGGTCCGTGGTTCGAGTCCCGCCGCCGCACTAATGTCTAATCTACCTTTGCCACATTCCACCTAGGCGAAGTAAATGGGTACGTGGTAGGAATTTATTCCTTGAAATGCTAGAGCGCCGTATGGCAACCGTGCTAAAGCCAGGGTAATAACCGGGAGCGCCAGGAGGGTCAAATCTGACTGACATGAGCGCTATTCAAGAACCCACTATTATATATTATTATTAATAAAATATAGTTCAATACAATACTATACAATTCTACTAATGCAAGTATAAAGTGATATAAATAGATCGGCAGAGAAGGCCTGAACACAAACCAACTATATAGTAAACTAATCTTAGAATATGACAGTCAAGAAACAGGATCCGGAGACGAAGTTCACACATGATGTTATGCCCCAAACTTTTTAAACATGGATATAAAACATTGCTTACTTTCGCTTCTTCCACTATAAGAGAAAATATATATTCTTAATGAAACTTCAAAGAAGGAGATGTCTACTCCAGCTAGAAAATTCTAAACAAAAGATCACATAGTGGATAATGCTGAAATGAGTTACAATCGATGAATTATTATTATATTGGTTATTTTACATATTTTGTTATTTTAAAGGTATATTGAATATTTTTGTTTTTCATTTCGTTTTGTCCTGTTAATGCAAAAAATTAAACAAGACGCATATCAGTCCTTTTCAGGGCCACTCGGCTACTGATTGAGAGCTTATAAAACTAGTATTAAGCGTTATATAAATATTACTATTTAAACTATTATTATCATCATTATATGGAGAATTGACTTTCATTGGTAATTCCTCAGTCAATAGAATATTTCTTTTTTTTCTTTCTATTATGGTAAGAATTAAAAAGAAAATATATTTCATTTCATGCTTCTATAAATTATCTGCATATAAAGAGAAGTGATATGCACGTTTTTTTATGAATTTTACTTTGATTGGATTTTTATCATTATGCAGTTCTTAAAAATAAAAAATATGAAAATGAAAAAAAAAAGTTCTATAATTTATTAACGGTAAAGTATACAAACCACGTTCTTTACTAATGAAGGAATGAAAGGAAAGAAGGTGAAGAAGGAAAGGGTTATAGAAAGGGGGTGATTATAGACTGAGGAAACTGGAGAGAAAGGAGAGAGAGAGAAAGACAGAGAGAGAAAGATTGAAGGACGAGGGGAGATGGGGAGGGAAAGAGAGAGAGAGTAAGGGAGAGAGAGAGAGAGAGAGAGAGAAAGGGAAAGAGAGAGAGAGAGAGAGAGATTTAGGGGACGAGGGGAGATGGGGAGGGACAGAGAGTGTGAGAGAGAGAGAAGGGACAGGGAAGACGGGGCGGAGATATAGAAACACAGAGGGAGGGGTTGGACGGGGGAGTGTACGTATGTGGGCGTGCGCGCGTGTGTGCGAGAGGGTCGAAATCACCGAGAAAAAAAAAGAAATAAAAATAAAAAAGTGTGTACGTGTGTGCCTGTGACATAAAGGGAGAATGAAAAAGAGGGGGAGGAGATATTTACACAATAAATTGATTGACTGGGGAAGGGGCGTTATCCTACATCGCCTACCATCAAAAGCAACTCCAAATTATCCACTTGACAAAAATTGTGTCAACAAGCAGGTTCGATACAGCACTTCAAAACTTCAGATAATAATCAATACTAAATTGGAACAACTGTAATCCGATCTTCGAGCTTTGCCTTTGGAGGTCGATAGTCCTTATGCTACCAAACTTGGGCTTTTCCACTGGCTGTATCCATTACACATAGATACTATTTCATGGACGATAGTTTTTTTTTCAAGCAAACCGATGCCACTAGGCACTATGTCAATATATTGATATTGCAATTCATTACTTTGTCCTACGCCGTCTTCTTGGTACTCGGGCGATGGATACAAACAATCATCGTCTCGGTGATCTCGGGGCTACCATCATCCCTCGCCTTGCGGCTCAGAATGATAGTAGCCCCTTGAGATCACCTCGGCGATGATAGTTTGTACCATTACCCTCGTAGTCGATTAATATTTGCTTGCTATCGTTCATGTAATAATATCTATGTATAATGGACACAGCCAATGGAAAAGCCAAAAGGTCGTAGCATGAGGACTATCGACCTCCGACAGATTTCAGTCGTTGCAATTTAGTATTGATTATTGTCTGAAGTTCTTAATGCCATATCGAGCCTGCTTGTTGACACCATTTCTTTAGTGGTCAAGTGGACATTTTTGTTTTTGGTAGGGAGGCTGGGGGGGGGGGGTTGCTTTTGATTGTGGGCGAAGGACGGAAGCACCCCCTACCCGGCCAATCGTTTCATTTGCAATTATTCTCGTATTCTATAAATACCCCTCCTCTCTTTCAAGTTCTCCCTCTCTCCTTCGCTCTCTTTTCTTTTCTCATGCAAACGTTCACATACGCACGATGATTTCGTCTCTCTCGCACACACGCGCACACAACTACATACATACATCCAACCGGTCTACCCAGCCCCCCTTATGTCTGTCTCCGTCATCTCTTTTTTGTCCCTTCCCCTCTTTCTTTCTCTCTCTCTCTCTCTCTCTCTTTCTCTCTTTCTCTATCTCTCTCTCTCTTCCCGTCCCCATCTCCCCTGCCCCCTCCCTCCTCTCTCTCTCTTTCTTTCTTTCTCTCTCTTACCCTGTCTTTTTCTCTCTCTCCCTTTCTCCAACTCTCTTTGTCTCTCTCTCCCTCCCTCTCTCTCTTTCTCTATCTCTCTTTCTCTCTCCCCCCCTTTTTCTCCAGTTCTCTCAATCTGTAGTCATCCCCTTTCTATAACCCTTTCCCTTTTCTCCTTCTTTCCTTCCGTTCCTTCATTAGTAAAGATCGTGCTTTGTCTATTAAGTTACCATTAACCAACTGTAGGTTATTACTTTGCATTTCTCATAATGTGTATTTGTTGGACGGCATAATAATAAGAATTTAATCAAAGTATAAATATCGAAAAAAGTTGTGCATCTCACCCCTTTATTAGCCAAAAATGTATACAAGTATGAAAGGATATACGTTTTTTTTTAAATATAATTCTTACCATAGTAAAAAAAGACATAATATTATATTGACTGAGGAAATAACCGAAGTCCAAACTCCATATAATAATAATAATAATAGTATTAATCGTAATATTCATAAATTGTTTAATACTAATAACCAAAGTCCAAACTCCATATAATGATAATAGTAATAG
The DNA here is from genome assembly GCA_035222895.1 of Strongylocentrotus droebachiensis. NCBI lineage: Eukaryota > Metazoa > Echinodermata > Echinoidea > Camarodonta > Strongylocentrotidae > Strongylocentrotus > Strongylocentrotus droebachiensis. The sequence continues at coordinate 271,356 of JAVYIG010001660.1, read as the reverse complement.
TACTAATAGTAATATGTACGACGCCCTAAATACTAGTTTGTCTAATCTCTCTTTTATTACCCACGCATTAGCCTAGCGGCCCTGATAAGGCGCCCAGGCATCGGAGGAAGTTTTCTTTACCGGGCACCCGTATACATCACCTGGGTGGAGAGTGGCAAATGCAGACTAATATCTTGCCAAAGGAAATCCCAATATCCTTAAAAAGTAAACTACGTACAATACTTATACAAATTGAGTACTATCAGAGATTCGACATTACAACATTTAGCAACATAATTATAACAAGTTCTGGAAGACACTAAGATACGAAGCGTCTACATATTACAATTTACCTCGCATGTCAAATAAAAGAAACAAATAATAAACACTCGAAAGGTGTTTTAAATGCGAAATAGTTCATCGGACCCCATGGTTGCTTGGCATCTATCCTATGCAACTCCATTTTTGCCATTTCATTTTTTCAATACTTATAAAGACAAGTGTCATTATATTAAAGTAATTAGTACATGTTGATATATGCATGAATGTTTGTAACAAATGATTCGCATGACGGTGAACATGGTGAATTAAATTGAACTGAATCAATTGAAAAACCTTGACTTGTACATTAAAGGGAGATGGTAGTCAGTTTCCATGCACACTAGGTTATAATTCATCGAGAAATACCCCCTAGTCTCTCGGAGAGTCTTCGGGTTGGGGATGTAAGATGATTACTTTTCTATAAGGGGCGATTGGTGGAAAATGCAGAGCATTACATAGGCATGTTGGTCATAAAACTGAAGGCTTATCTTGGTGATTGACAACACCTTTTATTGGGTAAACACTTGAATGGTGTCGAATTCCCCATGACAGCCTAACTATGCGTCTTTTAATATTTTGCACAAACAAGACAAAACGAAATGGGAAAGATAAACATACAATATACATTTCAAATAACAAAATATGTAAAATATTCAATATAATCACAATGAATCGATGTAACTCATCTATCATTTTGATAGCATATTTTTAATCTGGAGTAGACATCTCCGTTATCTTATTTCATTAATAATATAATTTTTTTCCACATTTGGAGGAGGGAAATAAGGAATGTTATTTCTTTAATACGAAGTAATTCTTTTGCCCGATTTACATCCACATCCCCTTTGGCGTCTATGATGTCCCCAATAAATAATATTCCAGGTTTTAGCCAGTTTTTCCATCATAAATATAATTCTTTTTATTTTAGATATGTGTTTCCCCAAAACAGCTGCATTTTAATATTAATGACCTCATTCAGGATTTATTTACACATTTACCTTGTTTCAATGCCGAAATACATTGTTGATAAAATAAAGGTATATCTTTTAGAACCTTTAAATCTAAGATAATTAACATAATAATATGGGAGAATCTTCCATTTAAAATTATGATCTTTATTTTCCATTAACTTATAGCCAATTTACTTTTAAAGCAAAACTTTGCAAAACAAAATCTGGCATATTCTAACCTCCTTAATCAGTTAAAATATTATGGAGGGCAAATGTATCACCTCTGGAAAAAATGTTAATTATGTTTTTTGTTTAAAGTATAATAAATGTTGTGATATAAGCATAATTCATGCGTTTTTCTTTTTAATCAATATATTATGTGTTTCTTATGTACGTATTACTCAATAAATAAATGATGAAAAAAAGAGGGATTTTTATCTTCTCCATGTTTAGCAGTTTGGGGCAATGCGTGTACATCGTCTCCACCACCTCTTTATTGACTGTCATATTCTCAAATTTTATACGTGGGAGGTTATTGTCCATCATTTGTGCCCATCTATTTATATCACTATATTGTTGCATGAGTTGATTTCATAGTATTGTATTAAATTAAATTGAATTCGAAATTTCGATTTTTTTTTCTTCCGCACCACCGAGAAGACGTTTTAACAAAGAGAGGTTGATATAATAAAAGCAAAAATGTCTTAAATATCCGCCTTCAATGTATTGTAAAGTTCGATTTCATGCTTTCTCGCTGCGACAATGAGATCAATGAAGTCCTTGCCGAGAGCTTTACAGAGGACCTTATCTTCCATCAAAGCAGTGACTCCTTCTTCCATATCAAATGGAACTCTTGGCGTCTTGGGTGGAATGTCCTTGTGAGCGTTCCCTGTGCATTCCGAAGGCAGAGTCAGTTTGTTGACAATGCCGTCCAATCCTGCAGCTACGGTACCTGCTAGCAAAAGATATGGATCTGCATCGCTTCGTCCGAGCCGATTCTCTAGATACGATCCTGTTGGCCCATCGCTATTCTTGACGCGGAAGGTAACCGAGCGGTTATGTCTGCCCCAGGTAATGAACGATGGTTCTTCCAAATGGGGCGGTTGATAAGCACCAAACATCTTGATTCCGTTGACGGTGGGAGCCATGAGGGGTGTCAGCGCTCGGGCATGGGCGAGCAAACCAGCTATCCAATGTTTTGCCGTGTCAGTCAGGTCACCCATCTTGTTGGACATCACGTTACAAGCCTTGTCCCAAAGGGAATGGTTGAAATGGAGGGCAAATCCATTCGCATCCCAGTTGGGGTCGGCTAGAAAGTGTGCAGTATACCCATTACAAAGAGCGATATCTTTGCATGTATTCCTACACATTACTGCGTCATCAGCAGCCTTTATTCCAAATGAAGGCTCTGTGGTAACTTCCAGAGAACCCACAGGGCTCTCAGAGTGAATAGTATTCACAAGCACTCCGACCTTTGGCAAACAGTCAAACAACTGTTTAATATAGTCCTTTACCGTGAGAAGTAGGACGGTACTTCCAGCGAATCCTATCCGGTCTGCAACCAGCTCTCGACCTTTTGCGTCGGATAAATGAAATTCCAATTCGTAAGCGCTCAGCAGCGAAAACCCCATACTTTCCAAACGTCGGAGTTGTTTCTCCGCCACGTTTCTAGGGTGCTCTACCACAGGGCCTGTCATATTAAGGTGATAGAGAGCCGATGTGACCCTTGCTGTATCCTCAAGCCAAGGAATTGCACTGTAGGTGTCCAGAGCTGGCAGGGCGCAGACATCGGTGAAATAATATTTTCTCTTGAAAGTCGACTCGAAAGTGTTCCCCGCTGGATCTTGCATGAAGATTATCGGAGAGAAGAGGAAGCCCCTTGTCAGGTTCGAAGACAATTCCTCCAGACTGTGAACTGCTACCATCTTACAACGCGTAATGCCATTAATATCGGTGAATTCTACCCGGATCACTTTGATTCCTTTTTGCTTGACGTCGTTCAAAATACGAACCAATGCCTCCGATCCGTGACCATTATCTGTAAAGATATAAATTTCAGTCAAGAAATATAATAATAATAATAATAATAATAATAATAACAGTGGGTCCTTGTCCGGCAGTCATATCTGTCAGACTTCACACTTCTGGCGCTCCACAAATGTGACCCCAGCTTTAGCATGGTTCACTGTTGTGGCGCTTTACCATATCAGGTAATTAATTCCTGCCAGGTACCCATTTACCTCACCTGGGTCGAGTGTAAGATTAATGTCTTGCCAAAGGGCATTAGTGATGCAGATGGACTCTAACCGCGAACTGTGTGCTCCAAAGTCTGGTGACGTATCTACTTGACCACAACACCTCCAATCAACCCAATTAATTAATCAATCAATCAATAAATAAAATAAATTAAAGTAAATACTACTACTACTACTACTACTACTACTTCTACGACTGATAAAGATCATAATAATATACGCCAAAAGTAAAAGATGAATATGGGTTGTTTCCGTCCTAGTAAGCAAAGGACTTGTCCATCTTTGCAACAGGCCTACATACCTTTGCCATTTCGTGTCACAGTCTGGTCTTCTTGTAGGCCTATGATCGAAGATCCTGTTCCTTGAGAGTGGCTCAAGGACGAGTATGTTAGGCTCATCGTGCAAGAGTTAGTCTGGGGATCTGGGAAAAAACAGAATGATATGACATTAACGTCAGTGGCACACAGCTTTATTTGTAGCGCTGTCATCAACATTGGAAGATAAGTCAGTAGGCATTACTGAGGCAGAGATTTTTAGTTGTGGCGGGGCTTTGGTGAAACTAATAGTAGCAAATTTGTCAGACGAGATTGCAGAAGTGCGACATTTCAGAGTCTGGGCTTTGCCAATATTAGGGACCATTAGATTTGCACGTCGACATAGTGAACTGCAGCGTTCGACGTCATTTTAAAGCATGGAATCATATATTCTTAAAAGAGAGTCAACCTCCTTCTGGCTCAAAAACAGATAGTATGTACTATAAAGTAGAGTTATGGTAGGTTTCCAGCCTTCATGGAATCAGAGAAAACGTGGAATCTTGCTTTATTCCATGTTGGGGAAAAACCTCAGACAACAGACCGCTTGACATATTCAAACTTATGGATGTTTCTTTCTGGGTATTTAGTGACTAGTATTCCATTAAGAAGTTATTGATGAATGAAATTCAATAATTTTGAATCAAGTATGCATACATTACTTTTTGCTATGTCAAGAAAGCAGCCAGGTTTTCAAGAACAACCTTTGTTTAAAAAGTAAGCATACAATTTGAATATGATAGCAAATAGGTCTATCGAGAAAAAGAATGACTCAAATCAGGAGACTTCAATATACTGTCAACCCATTTGAAACGAAAAAAGGAAAAAAAAAAAAACATGTTGCACTCCCCCACCCCACCCCCTCTCTCTCTCTCCTTTCGTTTTAGATAAAAAGCCGAAAACTCTCTCCTGAAGAACTTGGAACATGCTATCCAAAATTATGATAATATTGAATCAATATCATTTATTCATACCCACACAAATAATTCCACGTAAGCAAGTTAAGATAAAGGAATCAATTAACGCTTTTTCAAATGACAAAGAATTAAATCGAGTTTGTAAAGGGACCTTAGTAGACGCTAAAGCCCAAACTTGAAATAACTAATAGCAAGAACAAGGCTTGAGCAACAACCTAGTGCGGTAGGTGGTATACAGAAATGAAAGGATACTGGCACAGACTCACAGACACAGATCTATTGATCACAGACAACAGAAACACAGACACAGATCTATTGTTCATAGACAACAGAAACACAGACAGATCTATTGTTCACGACAACAGACTCACAGACACAGATCTATTGTTCACAGACAACAGAAACACAGACACAGATCTATTGTTCAAGACAACAGACTCGCAGACACACACTTATTGTTCACAGACAACAGAAACACAGACACAGATCTATTGTTCACAGACAACAGAAACACAGACACAGACCTATTTTTCATAGACACACACCTATTGTTCACAGACACAGCCTCACAGACACAGACCTATTGTTCACAGACAACAGAAACACCAAGAACAGTCACAGACTCACTGTTCACAGACAGTATCGACAGATAAAAGTTATAACTATAACCTGAAGAGAACAAATTGAAGGCGCTAGTTAAGTTCGATCAATGCTACTTGTGTATTCCAGCGTTGCGAATTGATATATGTTCTATTATTTATGTATAATTATATGTATAGAATTTATTCAATAATTAAGACTTAAAGCATGGTGGTTATTGAATGATTGTTAACTATGGTGAACTTTTTAAAAATTACACTTGTAAATACACGCATAATATATCTATTTTGCTCCGAATAGTGATAGAGATAATTAAGCTTAAAGGTAGAGACCAGTTTTCGAAACGCCTACTCTCATAAAACCAAAGATTGTATGGTTAATTTAAACTATTTGGTAGGTTAATACAAAAGCTCAAAATCACCCACTTAAGCAATACCCGAGTGTACATGTACATGACATTGATACGCTACAGCTATATAAAGTTGATAAAATCAAGCAAATACAAATATTTTTCTAAACATTTATGAGAAATACGGATTGTGAGCTTTGTGAGCATATTGTGAGCTCAATCAAAGCCTATTGTAAAGAATACGTCGTATCCTGAAATGAATTGTTAAGTTTGTCAATTTTCTATCGACACCACATGCAATTTTCTAGAAAGAGAAAAGCTTATAGTTCTGTGTATATGATTAAAATGCATGAAAAGACACTAACGATAACCACAAATCCACGTCCCAGGTTCGTGTACCTGCATAAATATTTCTTAAACAGGTTTTGCTCATTTACCAGGTTTGAGGTTCGTTTGTAAAGATAGTCATCATATCATGAAATGTTGTATTAAATGTTTCGATTTTTGCTAAACAATAAGCCTATAAAATGCTGCAATAGAATTGTGAATGGTTGGACATTTTAATTTTAAGAATGCAAGGTTTATCAGCTTATTACACAGTCTGCTGTAAGAGAAAGACTGGAAAAACCTTTAATAAGTTTCATAATGACATCAACTATATCAAATGCGAACGAGAGTAGCGAGTTGGCTGTGGGGGAAATCCGTGACAAATTGCTTTTTATCGTTTTCTAGGGGCACATGCTATGGAGAAAGGAAAAGGGGCCACTTATCAAAATTAAAAATAAATATTTATAATAAAATAAAACAGCACGTGTCAAAGTAGAAAGGTAAACGAAAAAGGGGCACTTCTCGTACCCTGCACATGTGTACTTGTGGCGAAAAGAGGCATTTTGGAGAAAGGGAAGATGCTCTTATAATTAAAAAAAAAAGGGCAGAAATCAGAAGAAAAAGGGGCGCTTATTACAAATGAAAGAAGGCACGGGTCTAAATAAAGGGGACACTCGTCAGAGGTTGAATTTTTTTTCTTCAAAAAGGGCACCCATCAGAGGGGGAAAATGCACTCATCAGAGATGAAAGGGGATATTTATTAGTAATTAGTAAGGGGAGGACACTTATTACGAAGAATTATGAGGATTATTAGAAATTATAATCAAGGTATTTAATTGGCTTACCTGTGAGAATTGAAGAGTTTAGATCAACTGCGAATGCGCCTTTATCGTTAACGATGGGTGCGGAAAAGTCTTCTGAAGGCAGCTTGGAAACATGCAAACTCGACCCGAAGTAAACTGTTAATGAATCTGCAGAAGTATGAATCGCTGCAAAAGGTCTAGTTCTCCGGCCAGGGAAGGTCGTGGGTGAATACACTGGCGTATTTGAAGGAGGAGAAGGGGCAGTTTACCCCCCCCCCCCTACCCTCCCCCTCTTTCAAAATTCCCAAACTGAAGTAGATAAATAAAATATTAAGTATATAAAATTGAACCAATAAATACCAAAACCATAAATAACAAATTAATAAATGAATGAGAGATTTATACTTGTAAACAAGTATGAGGTGGAAGGTGTTCAAATTCTGTTATGACAAATGGTGAGTTTCAACTTGATTATGATGATTGACGCTGCCGTTAGGGGGATATGGACTTTGCGGCGGAACAACGTTTTGGCGCTCTGCTAACGCAACGTTGCGTTAGGCAATTCATATTCGTAGAGCTGATAAGGGCTATTGAGCACTACAAGTTTACCAAGTTTCAACTTGATGATTGACCCTGCCCTTTTGGGGATTGAGACACCGGAACTACAGTAAATAAATAGATAACTCCTTCAATTAAATAAAGGATACAGAGGAAAACAAATCACTCATTTAAGAATATCTCTTTTACTCAAATAATAATACTGTTCTCCCTGAGAGCCCTGCAATCATTATAACCCCATCTTTAATCGACTAATTGATCAATATTTAACTAACTTTTTGATTAACTGAGAAAAATGTTGCCATGCTGCACCCCCTTTAAGTGATCATTAATTTACTGTTCCGCCCCCCCCCCCAAAAAAAAAAAAAGGTTCTACGACCGCACCAAACAAATTTGAAGTGCAGATTGTGAAACCAAACTCCAAAATTGATCAAAAGGAAGGGAGAGAGAGAAAGAACATTATTATGTTAATATTTTAGGAATTCATATCAATCTGAAATACCATCAATCAAACTTAAGTCAGTTCGAGAGATTATCCATCCATTGTAAATAAATTTGATGGTAGCAATATAGGCCTATCCAAGTTAATATTCCAATTGTTTCAACCGGTACACTCGAAGGGCGCGGACAGTTTCAAATTACTGCTTCTAGGACCTTGTAACCTTTTTACAGCTTCTAGGAGCTTGCAGATAGATAAGGTCGTGGAACAAACTGCGCATGGGCAGTCCGCCTCATGACGAAAATCGGATCCAGGTCTGTCTGGCAGGAGGGGGGGGGGGGGGGGGGGGGGTGGGGGGGAGGAGGGCGAAAGTTATGTTATAAGCAAAGGGCAATATGCCAAATACCCCAGGTTTCTGTCTTTGTTCTTCCTGTTCTCCCTCTCATTTTTAAGAGTTCAAACCTTACGCATCCGCCACTGTTTCCAAAATATCCCGTTTTTAGGGCTAAATTGCACATAAATTGTTACTCAAATTGGCAAAAAACCTAATATTACATCGTTGTAATTAAACGCAAGGTTTGGGTAGGAGTTTTACATAAGTAGGAATTTTGTCTGTCGAAAAGATGTTTGTTTTTTAAAGCAATGTTAATCTCCAAACCATTCCCCAATTTAAGGATGTTAAAGCTTATTTTTCTTTAAACAAAATATTGGCTTTAACTCAATGCTGTCATGCATGCTACGAAAAAGGACACAATTTAATAGGGCTGTTTCACCCCTTTGTTTAGTATTAGGGCTCTGAAACAAAATGTTAACTGCGCCAAATCACCAAATGTGGAAACAGTGGAATTTTAGTCCTGATGGAGACATGATAACAGTCCAAGAAAGAGAGAGAAAAAAAAAAACACTATTGTGTTCATATTTTAGGAATTAGTATCAATTTGAAATACCATTAATCATACTAGTTTACTTCTAGTCATGCGATTGCATTGTCAAAGAAACGGTGTGAAAATCGATCAGGAAAAGATGATCACGTAACATATAAGTATTGGTGTGTACTGCAAGGTTCTGGAATCATCAACATGATAAGAAATTCGACCCAGTCTTGGTAGAGTAACAAGCAGTGTACATAGAATGATGAGTATAGGATAACTCAAACATGTGGCCTAAATATCGGGCCTCATTTTTATAGCCGTTACTTGTCATATTTGGAATATGAAGGCATTTGAAGAGCCATGCTATTTCAAGGAAAAAAATTGTTATCTGATATACTTCCACACTTGCATAGTAACAATGATAACGCTTACAAATCATTTTTCACCTCTTCCCTAAACTTAACATTCTATTCAAAGGCATCGTTTAACAATGTTAAATATGATATGCATGACCCTACATGTTATCTGTGTCTGTGATGTGGTGTAATATTGAAGCCATACCAAAAATTTGTATTTGTACTTTTACCCAAAGGGGGAGGAGGCATTAAAGCCACCTCCAACAAAGCTTAACACATGCTTCTAATAGTACTTTTCGTCCAAGGGGAGGGGGGGGGGGGGCGCAAGGGCCAGTTCTCCCCCCCCCCCCCTGGAGCCGCCAATCCTAGAGTTTACAAATAAAGTTTGATTGCACTATAGGCATAAATGTCATCAGTTCAGTATCCCTATAAAGTGTGTTAATACATGTTTAATGTTTAAAACCATTATGTATGTGTTTATGTCGTTGTTGTTCTTTTATTCTCCTCTTTTTATACACAAGGGAGGAATATGGAAGCCGTTTAATGCTGGGCCATAATAAAGCATGTCTTTCGTCAACCTATCATTATGAGTCTGTATATTGTGAGACATTTTTGGGGGTATTCTTGTTTTTTGAAGTATCAATTGTAATAGTAAATTCATTATTTTTGTTTTGATACGTTTTCTAAACTGATTTGTACCAAAATGCTTTGTTTAGCTGTTTAAGGGGTTAGGCTCGACTAGCACATGTGCTATTTTCTGGCCCCCTTTTACCAACCAATAGTTTCTCTTCTTGTATATGTAAAATCATTGTATGAAATGTACGTATTGATATTGGTAAATAAATCAAATCAAATCAAATCAAATCAAATAATGAACAATTTAAAAACTATTACAAAAGGGTTGGTCCTTTATTATGATAACGCCTCATAGCCTATATCGTGTGTATTCTGACAACCGAAATTGGGGCAATAATAAAACAGCATCGTGTGTTTTAATACAGGATTAATATCGCTTTTCCTTTGATTACCTCCAGCATTGCCAGACATCCACTAGTACTACAAACACCAGAGTCGAGATGGAGGAAAAAGTGGGCAAAATATCTTTTCGAAGGGTATAAGTTCCAAGCAAGGATTAAAATCAATAAACCTTGTTTAAGAGTCAAGATGCTACATCATCATACCAAGGGATGAGACCGAGAAACTTCAAAAATGAGGGTCCGGGGCAGTGCCCCCGGTTGGGGTGAAGGGGCTAGGATTTACGTTAGGGTTAGAAGAAAAAGAAAAACAAGGTCTCGAGATCTCAAAATCGGCGAAGGAATCTTATTCTTGCATACCACAAAATTCCCATTTTAAAAAAAATGAGGGGGATCTGATTTTTTTTTTCTTTCCTCACTCTCTCTCTCTCTCTCTCTCTCCCTCTCTCTCTCTCTCTCCCTCTTCCACTTCTTCTCTGTCCGTCTATTTGTCTTTGTCTATGTCTGTCTGTCTCTCTATCTCTCTCTCTCGTTCTCTTTCCCTCTCCCACTGCTTCTCTAATGACAATATCACCAAAACACTAACAGAGGGAGACAAACAGAACACACTAAAATGACACATTGACCAAGTTAGATACATGTAGTTTCTATTAAATCTTTCACTTTCATTTTTGTATTAATAAAACTATGTATAATACGCGGGTTATATACATAATCGACATTTCACAAATATATACGATCATAATGGATGTTTCACTTTTTCTCTCTACCAACATTCACCCATGTAACAGTACCCCTGCTATTGATTTGCATACATCATTTTATTCACATAAATCACATTGGGTAAAGTGAGTGTGTCATGAGGAGACTATGTGTCTTTCCCGTGGCCCTACCCGGGGCCAATCGGGTATAACACGCCTACGGACGACGCGATCGCAGCATTCACGACCTCACGTGCGTGCAAAATACGCGAAACCAAAGCGTGTTTCGCGACCCCATTTAGCGCGCGCTGGCCCAGTTAATCAAGTCCATTCGTTTATGTGCAGTTGTCCAAAAAAAAAAGACGTAGATGGCGTTAACCAGTATTTCCCGTGATACACTCCCTTTATTTTCCATAATAAAGATACGTGAGAAGTAGGCCTATGGACTTCTTGGCTATGATCAATAATGAATATTAGATACCATCGGTACTATGAAGAAAACAGTGTAATTTTGATCAAAAACACGGATTATGCAGATAAGCATTGAAACTTTACTGTAATAGTCCATTACGTAATGTACAAATAAATTCATTCAGCTGATAATTTTTTTTTTGTAATTATAAAGTCAGAATGTGAATTGCATACATTTATTGTTACTAAGGTAGGACAAACATGATGGCCTTCCCTACCTAACAACACGTTATGTATGTAATTCGCATTCTGACTATTGGAATGCAATTATTAGTAACAGGTAAATACATTAATTTACAACGAGGCACTTGACAAACATTTGTGTATTACATTTGATTACATTATGAACATGGCGTAATCCGCATAACTTTCGTCATATTCATAATAAAGCGTTGACCTAAGGCGACATTATGAACATGACGGACAAGAAAAAGGGACAAAATATACAGTTCCTCATTCTACCCTCAACAATTGCTGTGGTAGACAAAGCAACACCCCTTCACTGCTATTATGTAAAAATGTGTAGAACAGGTGAATATGCATGTGACACCAATATTATATCCATCACCTGCTACGAATGTGTGTATCCATTTATAATGAGAATAAAAAGCTGCAACATTAGTTGTAGCTAGCCTGAGGTAGATTTCAGTGTCACTCTGTATATCACTCGTGTCAGACTTGTTCAACAACTCATTGATTTAATTGATTCACCAACTGTTTCCCTTGAAAGGTATCGGGGTATAATGTACAGGTCATTCCCATTCGTCAAACCTAGAGATGGGGATGGGGGTCGTATAGCACCCCGACCACACCTAGCCCCCCCCCCCCCACCCCACCCCAATTAGGCCCAGATGTAACGCTTAACGTTGAATTGCTCATTTACCAAACAAGAAGACGGCGTAGGAAAAAGTAATGAATTGCAACATCAATATATTGACCTAGTGCCTAGTGACATCGGTTTGCTTGAGAAAAAAAACTATCGTCCATGAAATAGTATCTATGTGTAATGGAAACAGCCAGTGGAAAAGCCCAAGCTTGGCAGCATAAGGACTATCGACCTCCAAAAGCTCGAAGATCGGATTTCAGTTGTTCCAATTTAGTATTGATTATTATCTGAAGTTCTGAAGTACTGTATTGAACCTGCTAGTTGACACAATTTTTGTCAAGTGGATAAGTGGGAGTTGCTTTTGATGGTAGGCAATGGAGGATATTAAACGCCCCTTCCCCGGTCAATCATTTTATTGTGTAATTATTTTCGTTTTTTATAAATATCTCCTCCCCCTCTTTTTCATTCTCCCTCCCTCCATCGCTTGATTTCTGTCTCAGGAACGCACGTACACACACGCACGGTGATTTCGTCTCTCTCGCGCACAAGCGCGCACACCCACATACGTACACTCCCCCGTCCCAACCCTCCCTCTGTGTTTCTATATCTCCGCCCCGTCTGCTCTGTCCCTTCTCTCTCTCTCTCTCTCTCTCTCTCTCACTTTTTCTCCCTACCCATCTCCCCTCGTCCCCTTAAATCTCTCTCTCGTTCTCTCTCTCTCTCTCTCTCTCTCCCTCCCTTCCTCTATCGCTTTCCCTCCCCATCTCCCCTCGTCCTTCAATCTTTCTCTCTCTGTCTTTCTCTCTCTCCCTTCTCTTCAGTTTCCTCAGTCTATAATCATCCCCTGTCTAGAGCCCTTTCCTTCGTTTCCCTTTTTCCTTTCATTCCTTCATTAGTAAAGAACGTGGTTTGTATACTTTAGCATTAATAAATTGTAGATCTTTTTTTCTTCCTTTTCATAATTTTTATTTTTAAGAACTGCAAATTGATAAAAATCCAATCAAAGTAAAATTCATAAAAAACGTGCATATTACTTCTTTATATGCAGATAATTTATAGAAGCATGAAATAAAATATATTTACTTTTAATTTTTACCATAATAGAAAAAAAAAAATATTCTATTGACTGAGGAATTCCCAATTAAAAATTCCATTATCCATATACTGATAATAGTGACGATAGTATTAATAGTAATATTTATATAACGCTTAATAATAGTTTTTATAAGCTCTTAATCAGTAGCCGAGTGGCCCTGGAAAGGACTGATATGCGTCTTGTTTAATATTTTGCATGAACAGGACAAAACGAAATGAGAAACGTAAATTTTGAATATACCTTCAAAATAACAAAATATGTAAAATAACCAATATAATAATAATTCATCGATTGTAACTCATTTCAGCATTATCCACTATGTGAACTTTCGTTTAGAATTTTCTAGCTGGAGTAGACATCTCCTTCTTTCAAGTTTCATTAAGAATATATATTTTCTCTTATAGTGGGAGAAGCGAAAGTAAGCAATGTTTTATATCCAAGTTTGGGGCATAACATCATGTGTTAACTTCGTCTCCGGATCCTGTTTCTTGACTGTCATATTCTAAGATTAGTTTACTAGTTGGTTTGTGTTCAGGCCTTCTCTGCCGATCTATTTATATCACTTTATACTTGCATTAGTAGAATTGTATAGTATTGTATTGAACTATATTTTATTAATAATAATATATAATAGTGGGTTCTTGAATAGCGCTCATGTCAGTCAGATTTGACCCTCCTGGCGCTCCCGGTTATTACCCTGGCTTTAGCACGGTTGCCATACGGCGCTCTAGCATTTCAAGGAATAAATTCCTACCACGTACCCATTTACTTCGCCTAGGTGGAGTGTGGCAAAGGTAGATTAGACATTAGTGCGGCGGCGGGACCCCGAACCACGGACATTGAACTGGATTAAATTGAATTTAATTCGATATTTTATATTTTTCTTCCCCACCACCGAGAATACGTATCAACACCAAGATCCTCCTTTGATAAAAAAAGAGTTTATGTATTACAAGCAAAACATGTCTTAAATATCCATCTTCTTTGTTTTGTACAGTTCGATTCCATGCCTCCTCGCAGCGACAATAAGATCAATGAAGTCCTTGCCGAGAGCTTCACAGAGGACGTTATCTTCCACCAAAGCAGTGACTCCTTCTTCCATATCAAATGGAACTCTTGGCGTCACAGGTGGAATGTCCGTGTGAGCGTCCCCTGTGCATTCCGGGGGCAGAGTCAGTTTGTTGATGATGCCGTCCAATCCTGCAGCTATGGTTCCTGCAAGCAGAAGATAAGGATCTGCATCGCTTCTTCCGAGCCGATTCTCTAGGTACGACCCTGTTGGTCCACCGCTACTTTTGACGCGGAATGTAACCGAGCGGTTATGTCTGCCCCAGGTAATGAACGATGGTTCTACCCAATTGGGCGGTTGATAAGCACCAAACATCTTGATTCCGTTGACGGTGGGAGCCATCAGGGGCGTTAGCGCTCTGGCATGGGCGAGCAAACCAGCAATCCAATGTTTTGCCGTGTCAGTCAGTTCACCTGTTGTCTTGTTAGACATGACGTTACCAGTCTTGTCCCAAAGGGAATGGTTGAAATGAAGAGTAAATCCATCACCATTACACTTGGGGTCTGCTAGAAAGTTTGCAGTATACCCATTGCAAATAGCGACCTCTTTGCATGTATTCCTACACATGACTGCGTCATCAGCAGCCTTTATTCCAAACGAAGGCTCTGTGGTAACTTCCAGAGAACCCACAGGGCTCTCAGAGTGAATAGTATTCACAAGCACTCCGACCTTTGGCAAACAGTCAAACAACTGTTTGATATAGTCCTTGACTGTTACAAGTAGGACGGTACTGCCAGCGAAACTTATCCGGTCTGCGACCAGCTCTTGACCTTTCACGTCGGATAAACAAAATTCCAATTCGTAAGCGCTCAGCAGAGAAAACCCAAGACTTTCCAAACGTCGGAGTTGTTTCTCCGCCACTTTTCTCGGATGTTCTACCACAAGACCTGTCATATTGAGGTGATAGAGAGCTGATGTGACCCTTGCTGTATCCTCAAGCCAAGGAATCACACTGTAGGTGTCCACATCAGGTAGGGCGCAGACATCGGTGAAATAATATTTTCTCTTGAAATTCGACTCGAAAGTAATCCCCGCTGGATCTTTCATGAAGTATATCGGGGAGAAGAGGAAGCCCCTTGTCAGGTTCGAAGTCAATTCCTTCAGACTGTGAACTGCTACCATCTTACATCGCGTAATGCCATTAATATCGGTGAATTCCACCCGGAGCACTTTGATTCCTCTCTGCTTGACGTCCTTTAAAATACGATCCAATGCCTCCGATCCGTGACCATTTTCTGTAAAAATATAAATTTTAGTCAAGAAATATAATAACGATATTGATAATATTAATGGGTTCTTGTCTAGCGCTAATATCTGTAAGACTTAAAACTCGTGGTGCTCCATAATTATGACTTCGGCCTAAGCATGTCAGCCCGTTATGGCGCTCTAGCATATCAAGGAATTTATTCCTGCAAGGTACCCATTTACCTCACCTGGGTCCAGTGTGACAGATGCAGATGAATGTGTCGTCAAAGGGCATTGCTGCCGCAATTGGACTCTAACCGCCACCCGTGTGCTCCAACGTCTGGTGACGTACCCACTTGACCACGACACCTCCAATCAACCCATTATAGTATTTCCTGAATATCGTCCTAAATTTGTTATCAGTTATCAAATCTTGAAGCATCATCCGCCTTCCAATCCTTCTTCTTTCCTTAAACTACAAAAAGAACTTAGTGAATCATGAAAACAGGATAACATGCTTAATTGGCCGTCCGACGACTGTATGTTAATTGCAATTCATCAGCAAATCAAAGAGTTATGCCCTTTTAAAAATAATTTACGGACCCATACTGTAAAATACAGAAGATGCAGAAGATATCAACACACAAGACGTATATCACCAATGTCGCAGTAGCGATTGTAGAAAGATGCATGAGGGACTCAGGCAACCCCCCCCCAACAAATAATAATAATAACAATGATGATAATAATTTTAATAATAACAAGTACAAAATTCAATCAATCAATCATTTAAATAAAATGTAATGAAAAAAAAAAAAAAAAACGAAATACGACTACTACTACTATTACTACTACTACTAATAATAATATTAATAATAATAATAACAACAATAATAATCATAATCAAATAAGAATTTGTAAAACGCAAAACGCAAAAAAATGAATATGGTTTTTTTTCGTCAGTGGCGGATGCACGGGGCCGGGCCCCTCCACTGGCCCCCAAAACAGATTAATTTAACCTTTAAAACAATAAGAAGACGGGCCCCTCCCCTTGGCGCAATGGGTGTGGGGTTGGTGTAAATTACAACAAAACGGTTTCCTGGTTTCCGTCCTAGTAAGCAAAAGTCTAGTCCAACTTTGCAACAGGCCTACATACCTTCTCCACTTCGTGTCACAGTCTGGTCTTCTGGTAGGCCTATGATCGAAGATCCTGTTTCTTGAGAGGGGCTCGAGGACGAGTATGTTAGGCCCATCGTGTAAGAGTTAGTCTGGAAATCGGAAGGGAAAAATAGAATGTTATGCCATTAAAGCCAGTGTCCCACGGCTTTATTTTTAGCGCTGTCTTTAAAAATAGAAGAAAGTCAGTAGGTATACAGAGATAATAAGCCAGGTTAGCCAGTTCATTGTTGCAGTCTGAGCAAGAAGTTTTAAGAGATGGAGGTATATCTAGCTCATTCCCTTTGCATCACTGTATATATATTGCACCTGGATTAAGGCCGCCTACACACATTTTGGACATGGCACACACCACACTGCAGTGCGTAATCTTCGTTGTATGAAGTAGCATTTACCGAGGAAGAAGAACAAGAAGAGAAAAAATATGTCAGGTATGTGCTTAACTGGATCTTTCTTGCAGATACGTAGACAAAAGATTCCTGTCTAGCTGCACACTAACGGGCCTCTTTCAAAGGGAAATATGCTTTTGTAAGGATAAATACTTTTCGCTACCACTTGTCTGATAATACGAGCAGTACACATTGCTTACCTTTACAGGAGGCAAGCGAAAGGAAATTGACAAAATATCCTGAATTATTAATCAAAATTACTTGACTGGGCATGTGTGGGCACTTATCTGACATATGACATCATATAGAACTGTACATGAACAAATTCGCTTTTTATTTTCGTGTCAAACTGCAGGTTTTAGGACTGTAAAATGTTACTATTGTTCACAAAATAAAGCTGCTGTCATACATTGTAAGCAAATTTCTTGACACAATTAGGCTTTTGTATTCATGTTTTTTCATCTCTTCGATTTACCCCATGTTATTTAAAACAAGAAGTGGAATATTAAGGATATTTCTTTGTAAAAAACCACTACTCAGGCTTTCTAATGATATTGGCGGCTTCGAACCTCGGACATCAAAGGTAACAGCACACCAGTAGATTCAATTGTGAAACCATAGAAAACGGCAGCTGCTTGGAATAATAAGTCTGAGCGAAAAACAGGATACGTGTTCATGAAAGTAAGGTCATCATTATTCATTTATGCACAATCAGTGCACTCCGTGATACACATGTAATCCGAATGTCACAATTTCCCAGGTCCATAAATAAAGAAATTACACTTGAGGTTACGTTTTAAAAAATAACCTGGCAATGCCTTTATTAGCTTGTTGTCAATAAACAACTGTAAATCAAGTACACTTTGAAATAAACAAAACTTGCACAACTTACAAAACTGGCCGGGCCCATTTACTACTATAACATTATTAGGTAAAATAATTCATAATTAAGCCGGCGATTATTTCAATATTAAAGTAACCAAATTATTAAATGTTCATGAGCTCGCTCGCGGTACTCGGTTAATCAATATCCGGCGTCTCGGTGTTGTTAAAGGTAACACAAAGTTTTTGGGAAATGTTGAAAATTGGGTGGATAGTTATTCTTTACAATTTTGATATATTTGGATGCCCCTGTGGATGTATTATAAGCACTAGAAAATTTAGCCCCTAAAACACTTCTGATTTCGTGAAGAATTGAATATAAAAATATACCGGTGCTTCCGGTACATTTTGATAAATTTCAAATACCGCCTACGGCCGTACAATGATAGCTGCGACCATGAAAATCTAAGAATATGTAGTTAGGTATATGATTTCCAAACGGGAATAGCTAATTGGTAGATTTTAGTCAAAAAACATTGTTGTATAGCTTTATTAATATCTTGACCTTGAGAGGGGGCTATACAACATACAAAGTTTATTATTTACAATCTCATAATTTAAGACTCGATTTCAACTGCAACAACGATCACTAAATATTGTAGGACCACATATGCTTCCAATATGTTCATTTCAACCAAATTCTTAGATAGGTATTTTCTTTTTGGAACTGACTTTTAACATGCGTGTCTATGGAATTTTGACTCTTTGACTTTCTTTCTATACTTTGTGTTTGACTTTCTGAGGAATGTTTACAACGCCGTTGTAGATTGGATCAATATCTATTGATCCTCGTGTTACCATGCGAGGATCACAGTATGGGTAAATACACGTTCCTTTATTTAGTTGATCGAACAATTGATTAGTTGACTTTAACAATAGAAAAGTCCAGCAATTGCATATGCAGAATAATGCTCCACGCTGCGCATAACCATAATGAACAGCATCTACATATTACCAGTTCATCAGTAGAGAAGGTTAGTAAATCTTATCTACAAACAAATATCTTAAACCATCACAAACTCTTCACAAATATTTTCTTGACAGGCTGCCTCTGTAATAGCAGCTGGCCTAAATATAGAATCTGGGTACTCCAATTTTAGTGAGAGTTCAATGACCTCTAGCACGAGTAAGCCATCACCCTAAATAAAAGCCAACTATCTTCTAGCATGAGCTATAGGGCTCGTATGCTTTGCAGTATATTAATCTTACATATAATCTTTTCTCATTTAACTGAATGATCAGCAGAAAGAATCAATCTTGTATAACGTACAACTGAATAAAAAGTTTTAAACTCAGAGTAATACAAGCAAAATACAGTGCGTCCCAGAAAAAACGAAACCGAGAAGTATCGATGTTCTATCATAACTTAATCACAACTATAATTAATGAATGATACATATTTGGAAAGCTTAGAGTCTCCTCTTTCATGTGATGCTACGCAGATAATGCATATTTCACGCATGAGTGATTAAAAGCAATTTGAAGGAAGGAAACCAAAAAGACATTTGGCGGGCGGTATCTGAATTTCGAAGAAAAATTCACATTTCTAGAAAGTTGAGTTTCTGCCCTTTCATATGACACCTCAATCAGGAAAAATGAGCGAGGAATGACAAAGTTCTGTTTGTTTAAAGTAGTGCTTGCATTTCCATAATTTTATTAAACGAATTCGTTTGCACTGGCTGCCTGCCGTATCAATAAACGAAATTAACAAAAGACTTAACTCCGTTTCGTTGACAATCAGCCGTAGACGAGAGTCTTCATGCATGGCTGATTGTCAACGAAACGGAGTTAAGTCTTTTGTCAAATCTGCTTTTTGCTACGGCAGGCACCCAGTGAAAACGAATTCGTTTGTTAAAATTATGAAAATGTAAGGGCTACTTTAAACAAACAGAACTTTGTTATTCCTTGCTCATTTTTCTTGATTGAGGTATCATATGAAAGAGCAGAAAATGAACTTTCTAGAAATATGAATTTTTCTTTGAAATTCAGATACCGCCCGCCAAATGTATTTTTGGTTTCCTTCCTTCAAATTGCTTTTAATCACTCATGCGTGAAATATGCATCACGTGAGTAGCATCAACTGAAAGAGGAGACTCTAAGCTTTCCAAATATGTATCATTCATTAATTATGGTTGTGATTAAGTTATGATAAAACATCGATACTTCTCGGTTTCGTTTTTTCTGGGACGCACTGTATAGATATCATCATAATACACACACACTTCATACAACATAATGATGAAAGCAGCCATAGCAAAAGATGGTGTTCTTACCTAGTAAAAGAGCCAACACTTGGTTGAATATACAAATCTGGAACTGGGATGATACAAAATAAAACGGGAAACTCTCTCAAAACTTAGAGAAACTTGAAGAATGTAAAGTTGAT
Source organism: Strongylocentrotus droebachiensis (assembly GCA_035222895.1). Classification (NCBI taxonomy): domain Eukaryota; kingdom Metazoa; phylum Echinodermata; class Echinoidea; order Camarodonta; family Strongylocentrotidae; genus Strongylocentrotus; species Strongylocentrotus droebachiensis. Next base: position 251,164 of record JAVYIG010001660.1, on the reverse strand, counting down.
ATAAACACTTTGTATATGTTTCGAAGAAGAAAATCAGGTAGAGGCTACATATATATTTTGTAGCACCTGCTCCAATATGGAAACGCTGTGTCCAGTGTTGTTGACGGTCAAAGCCCTAGTAAATAAATTATCTACCAGCAAGAGTTCTTAAACTGGAAGAGGAAAATAATCTGTGTGGGAGCAAACCTTTATATTGCACTAAACTGCATAAAGAGCACAGAGCAGAGTTTGTTTCTTAGAATGGAAGTATGCAATTAAAAGAATGGATAGAAAGAGGTAGAGAGGGGGAGATGAAGAGAGAGAGAGAGAGAGAGAGAGAGAGAGAGAGAGAGAATAAATAACAAAATATGACTTTAGTAACTGCCAAGGTAAGGTAAGTTATTTATTCATCAACATATCGCAGCCAATGACTGAATTGCATGCATAATTTACAGATAATTGGTTTAAATATATATTTAAAAAAATATATATATTTACAATTCATTATTTAACAATAATTCGACAACAAATCTCAGTAAAACTCAAAAAGGGAAGAAAGAAATAAAGAAAAAATGTGGAGCATGAAAATAAGGAGAAAATTAAAGGAAAGTTAAGGAAGAGGGTGTGGAGAGAGAAGGAGAGAAGAGAAGAGGGAGAGAAGAGAAGAGAAGAGAGAGACAGAAAGAGAGAGAGCGCGAGAGAGAGCTTGAGAGAGAGCGAGAGAGACATAAAGAGAGAGAGAGAGCGAGAGAGAGAGAGAGAGAGAGAGAGAGAGAGAGAGAAGGGACAGGGAAGACGGGGCGGAGATATAGAAACACAGAGGGAGGGGTGGGACGGGGGAGTGTACGTATGTAGGTGTGCGCGCGTGTGGGCGAGAAAGACGAAATTACCGTGCGTGTGTGTACGTGCGTGCCTGTGACAGAAATCAAGCGAAGGAGGGAGGGAGAATGAAAAGGAGGGGGAGGAGATATTTATTAAAAAAAGAAAATAATTATACAATAAAATGATTGACCGGGGAAGGGGCGTTATCCTCCATTGCCTACCATCAAAAGCAACTCCCAATTATCCACTTGACAAAAATTGTGTCAACAAGCAGGTTCGATACACCCCTCAAAACTTCAGATAATAATCAATACTTAATTGGAACAACTGAAATCCGATCTTCGAGCTTTGCCTTTGGAGGTCGATAGTCCTTATGCTACCAAACTTGGGCTTTTCCACTGGCTGTATCCATTACACATAGATACTATTTCATGGACGATATTTTTTTTCTTCAAGCAAACCGATGCCACTAGGCACTAGGTCAATATATTGATGTTGCAATTCATTACTTTGTCCTACGCCGTCTTCTTGGTGGATAAATGAGCAATTCAATGTTAAAGGGAACAAAAACCACCATACTAAGTTACTTTTATTGTAAAGTTTAAGATATTTGAACAAAATCGGGCAAGGAATAAGGAAGTTAAACTTTTTGAAATGATTAGTCAATAGAGGGCGATATTCAATTTGATGACATCATTTGTGGACACGTCTCCATGGCTTTTGTACATCAAATTTCACAATTATTTCGTTTTCTTCGTATTTATTTGTGTTCTTGATCCGACCAGGGACGTGATAGAGAAGGACTTGAATCAAGCCGTTCTCCTTTGACCCCATGCTCCAAGCCGCCGGAAAGTTATGCGCTAATCTGCAGCTGTTGACCAGGTGGTGAGATAAAAGAGCGCATGAAATTTTAGGATTTAGAATTCCTACATCAGAAAATGGTATCACAGCAACTGTTCGCTGTCCCTTCCAATGGTTTCTCATCCATTGTTGAATGTGTAAAGAGTAGAACAAGCGAACACAAACTTGTGTAATTTCATTCTTTTTTAAACTTGAAAAATACAAAAAACACGCGAAAACACGCATTAGCAAACTTAATGTTATTGAAGATTGTAAATCATGGATCAAATAACGGGACATTAAAGCATGCACAAATTAGCGCATCATCCTAAAATATTGAGTTTTTGACAGGATGTAATTTTTCTTTTACCAACTCTGGCACACAATTTAAAGGCAGGACGGAGTTCTAAATTTGAAAATTTGTTTGATGCACTATTCCCAATAAAATTCCCATATAAAGTTTTTAATTTACACTGTAATTTTGCCGGTAATTTAATATTTTGTAATAAATGTAAAACTGGTGCCTGGCTTCCGAAATTCCCCGCAGTAGAAGCGCGGTTCGGAGCATGGAACTTCAAAGCCAAGTGGAATGTTACACATCCCATTGTTACGCTTTAGAACTCACGAATGCGTTTGAATAAATTACAAGAGTTTCGCCTCCTGTTCTTTCACCTCCCTGATCCGACTTCATAACATGCGAAGTAGAATATCATTTTGCATTCTATACCTTGCTTTCAGGGGAGTAGATTATCTCAATCACAAGAAAGAAGGAAAAACAAGAAATTTGATGTACAAAAGGCATGGAGAGTTGTCCACAAATGAGGTCATCATATTGAATATCGCCCTCTAGTGACTAGTTATTTCAAACAGCTTTAACTTCCTTATTCCTTGCCCAATTTTGTTAAAATTTTCACTGATTTTATTTAAATATCTTAAAATTTACAATAAAAGTAACTTAGTATGAAGGTTTTGGTTCCCTTTAAGCGTAAAATCAAGGCCTATTCGGGGGGGGGGGGGGGAGGCTAGATGGGGTCGGGGTGCTATACGACCCCACCCTTCTCTCTAGGTTTGAGGAATGGGAATGACCTGTACATTATACCCCAAGACCTTTCAAGGAAAACAGTTGTGAATCAATTAAATCAATCAGTTGTTGAACAAGTCTGACACGAGTGGTATCACTATGAACATGATGGACAAAAAAAGAGGACAAAATATACAGTTCCTCATTCTACCCTCAACAATTGCTGTGGTAGACAAAGGAACATCCCTTCACTGCTATTATGTAAAAATGTGTAGAACAGGTGAATATGCATGTGACACCTGTTCTACACATTCTACACATTTTTACATAATAGCAGTGAAGGGATGTTCCTTTGTCTAGTTCAACCTAGCTACAACTAATGTTGCAGCTTTGTATTCTCACTATAAATGGATACACGCATTGGAAATAATATTCAACGATGCATGGTAAAAGACGCATGCATTTAAATTGATTACAAAACACGATGTTAGCCTAAGGTCAACGCTTTATTATGAATATGACGAAAGTTATGCGGATTATGCCATGTTCGCAATTTAATCAAATGTAATACACAAATTTTTGTTAAGTGCCTCGTTTAAAATTAGTTTCACCTGTTACTAATAATTGCGTTTCAATAGTCAGAATGCGAATTGCCTACATAACGTAGGGAAGGCCAAAATGTTTGTCCTACCTTAGCAACAATAAATGTTTGCGATTCTGAATATATAATTACAATTTTTCTTATCAGGTGAATGAAATAATTTGTAGATTACGAAAATGGACTATTGCAGGAAAGTTTCAATACTTATCTGCATAATCTGTGTTCTTGATCAAAATTACACTGTTTTCTTCATAGTACCAATGATATCTGATTTGCATTATTTATCATAGCCAAGAAGTCCATAGTCCTACTTCTCACGTAACTTTTACATTATGGAAATTAACCAATGTGATTTAAGTGAATAAAATGATGTACATGCAATTCAGTACCAGGGGTACAATGACATACGGTAGGTGAATGTTAGTAGAGAGAAAAGGTGAAACATCAATATAATCGTATATTTTTGTGAAATGTCGATAATGTATATAACCAAGTATTATACATGGATCTAGTTTTATTAATACCAAAATGAAAATTAAAGATTTAGAAGATACTTCATGTACCTCATTTGGTCAATGTGTCATTTGTGTGTGTTCTGTTTGTCTCCCTCTGTTGGTATTTTGGTGATATTGTCATCATACGAAGTAAAGAAAGATACAAGAAAAAAGTAAGTATAAATGTATTTCGCAATGAGCTTTGATTCGTGTATATTCACTTCACATTGTATTAAGAGAAAGGGTGTGAGATAGAGAGGGAGAGAGAGAGAGAGAGAGAGTGGGTGTGTGGTAGAGAGAGAGAGAGAGAGAGAGATAGCGAGAGACAGAGAGACATATCAGGAGTGGGAGAGGGAAAGAAAGAGAGTGATAGAGAGAGAGAGAGAGAGTGAGCAAAGAACAAATAAAATAAATATGAGATCCCCCCTCAACTTTTTTTAAAATGGGATTTTTATGGAATGCAGGGATGAGATTCTTCCGCCGATTTCGAGATTTCAAGACCGTTTTTTTTTTTGTTAATTCTTTTTTTTTTTTTTTCAATAACCCTAACCTAAACCCAACCCCTTTACCTCAGCTGGGGACGCTGCCCCCGGACCCCAATTTAATCTTCCTCATTTTTTTTGAAATTTCTCTGTCTCATCCCTGGGCATAATGATGTAGGATCTTGATTATCAAACAAGGTTTATTGGTTTCAATCCTTGCTTGGAACTTATATCCTTAGACAAGATATTTTGCCCACTTTTTCCTCCTTTTCCACTCTGGTGTATTCAGTGCCAGTGGATGCCTGGCTATGCTGGGGGCAATCAAAGGATATGCGCTATCAATCCTCGTATTAGTATACAAATAATGAATGGTTATGAGTTCAATAGTGCGAATATTTTCATGAGTTGAAAGATTAACATTCTATTCAACGAGGCGTCAGCCGAGTTCAATATAATTAACGTTAATCTTTCAACGAATGAAAATATTCGCACTATTGAACGAATGAAAAACATTCATTATTTTGTTTTATACAACATCGAAGAAGATCTAATAGAACGTTAATCAACAAATTATGCTTTACTCCTCATTATTAAAGATAAATTAAAGTTGGAGTCAAGCCTTCTCGATTACATTCAGATTGCCTTCGCGTCAGATACACGCAGGGATACGCGCGCGCACGGCTCAGAGGTACGCAGTCTGCATATAACCAAAATGCACGGCGCATATAACCAAAAATGCACGACCGTGCAATATAAAATCTATTAAATATCACGTGACCAACAATCCTCCAATCAAATGACAAGGATTCACGTAGGTGTTGTATAAAACACACTATGCTGTTTTATTATTGCCTCAATTCGGTTGTCAGAATATATACACACGGTATAGGCTACGAGGCTTCATTATGTAAAAGGGCCAACCCTTTTTTAATAGTTTTTCAAAATTATGTTATTATGATAGATTGAACGAAAGGCATGCTTTATTATGGCCTAGCATTAAATGGCTTCCATATTCCTCCTTTACTCATAAAAAAGGAGAATATAATATCAACAGCAACAACAAACATATACTGTTTTTAAACATTATATTAACACACTTGATAGGGATACAGAACTGATACAGTTGCACAGCGCAATCTCATATTCACATTGGCGACATTACGGAACTCAATGCCTAACTTCCACAACGGATCGTACGAATTTTGTTCGTGTAAAGACCCATACAATATTTGTCGTGGCAAGATCGTGCAAGATGCCAAAAATCTATTTTGAGTGGTCACAAGGACTACGGCACATTAACGATAGTTTGGCGACGGGGACGCGTCAAAAACAAAAAGACATGTCGTGTGTGGGTGTGTCGCACGTCAGTCGTGTGACAGTCGTGGGACGATCGTGATTTGTCGGGTATCATCTAGGGGCGGTTTTTCACGTGATCAGGTCGTTAGTCACTCGTGGGACGCTTGCCCTTCCGTCTCCCCTGACACACCCATTTTTATGGACCCTACCAATCAAGATCTATTTTATTTAAGCATGACAAGTAGGTCAACCAATAGGAGTACTTCATGCCACGCTGAAGATGCGCCCAGCGCATACTATCTTGGGCGTAATTAGTTAATTGAGCGCTTATTATGCGCGTCATCACAATGCTCTGTGTCACGTGGATCATGAAGACAAGTCACGTTTTTAAATATCACAGAGCTAGAGATGAGATCATTAAAATCGTCATATCCTATCATGTAAATTCTTAGAAAGTTCTCATCTGTTATGTCTCCGGTCAACACACAATCTTCTTCGAACTCGTCTATTGGCACGAAGTTGGTTCCGGGCAAGGAAGATTGCCGGCATTATATCACCACGAAAGATACAACAACCCCTACCTATTGTAAATATTGTTGTAAATACCATGAAAGATAAGATAAGATAAAAGATACAACAATTTTCAGAATTTTATTTTATTTATTTATTTATTTCTGATATTTATACAGGGTGGCACATATCACCATTTCGGTGGACTTCCATGAGGCCCTGTTTGGTAAGAATAAAACAAATAACAGCATCAAAAACAAAATAGATAACTACACAAGCATATAAACAGGTAAAATACAAATTAATTGGTATCCCCATGAAATAACTGATCATTCAAGAATCATCCTTGATCATTTACAAGAAATAGGTGAATGGAATTATCAAATTAAAGGGATAGTTGAGTTCTGTTTTCAGACCGCAAATGCCTTCAAAGTTCATGGTTATTGCTCTTATTCTTATCTATGACATTTCTAGTACCCTTTTAGAACCTAAAAAATGCCATGAAAATAATTTTAGACCCCTAAATGTGTGAAATTTAGCCAATACAATCATACCAATTCAGCTCCACTTTCATAAATATACGGTGACAGTTGATTAATAATTTGATTAAAAAAAAACAATACATGGGCCGGCTGGATGTGCGTAATATAACCAACACGAAAATACCAACAAAAAAGCCAACATCGGCATTGGCTAAAATACGACGTAAAAGGCGCTATTTTGTTTTTCAACGGCTTTTTCAAATTATCTAAGTATACCAATTATCTTGCCATATTATCTCTCGTGCACAAATGCAAATGAGGATTAAGCGCCATTTTGTATTAATAATAAAGGAACAATCACAAGCGCACAAAAGTTTGAGCGCAGGCGCGACCAAAGAGATGAGAGAAAAGATACAACAAAAGATACAACAAAAGGTACAACAATTTTCAGAATACCAACTTTATCTTATCTTCAAAGATACAATAATATTAAAGATAACACAGGGTTCAGAATACCGCCCCAGGCCTTAACTTGAGAGAGGTCTCCTATTACGCCTGTCTTTACTATCTCGAGATTGCCAAATATCCAGCTATTTGAACTATCCCGATCGCAAACTATCCAGCTAATTTGCGTCTTCATCAGACCGAAGTAGCAATTAGAATGATATTTGGGCAGGATTGTCATCCCAAGATATCTTGGGATAGTTTGCAAAATATCCCACTGTTTGGCAAAATATCCAGCTATTTGTCCCCTGCGTCTTCACTAGACCGAAGATTCGCAATACGCGCTAACGTTGAGCAAAATATCTCGAGCTAATTTCTCAAGGTCGAGTTTCAAGTTTCGAGGTCGAATCTTGAGATAGTAACTTGGATATAATGCTACCATCAAATTTATTTACAATGGATGGATAATCTCTTGAACTGACTCAAGTATGTTTAATGGTATTTCAGATTGATATTAATTCCTAAAATATGAACAAAATAATGTTCTCTCTCTCTCTCTCTCCCCCTTCCTTTTGACTGTAGCTAATTTGGGAGTTTGGTTTCACAATCTGCACTTCAAATTTGTTTAGTGAGGTCGAGAACTTTCTTGGGGGGGGGGGGGGCGAAACAGTAATTTAATGAATCCTTAAAAGGGGGTGTCGCTTGGCAATTACTTTTAAACGCCATCTACGTCTTCTTTCGGACAACTGCATGTAAACGAATGGACTTTATTAACGGTACTCTACATGGTCAGCGCGCGATAGCGTTCGCGAAACATACCGAAGTCCTCCTCACGCTCCGGTTTCGCGTATGTTGCACGCACGTGAATGCTGTGGTCGCGTCGTCCGTAGTCGTATTGTACCCGATTGGCCCCGAGTCAGACCACGGGAAAGACACGTAGTCTCTTCATGCTACACCCCCTTTAACGTTTAACATTTTCCTCACTTAATCAAAAAGTTAGTTAAATATTATTCAATTAATCAATTAAACCTGGGAATAACAATATTTGCAGGGCCCTCAGGGAGAACGTATTACTACTGGTGAGGTTTCTTTTAGTAAAAAAGATAATCTTAATTGAGTATTTATTTCTTTATGCCGTTTATTTCACTGAAGATGTTGTTTATTTATTTGTTGTAGTTCCGGTGTGATGTCTATACCCCCAAAACGGCAGGGTCAATCATCATAATCAAGTTGAAAATTGTAGTGTTCTATAGAACTCATCAGCTCTACGAATATGAATTACCTCACGCAACGTTGCGTCAACAGAGCGCCAAAACGTTATTCCGACATTATGTTCATATTTCCAGAAAAGTATCAAGTTTAAACTTTGAACATTTATAATCCTGTATTTGCATAATCAATCGTATGACTGTGAATGTCGTCACGTCAACATAGCGGTAACAGAGCGTCAAAACGTTGTTCCGGCGTTATGTCCATACCTCCAGAACGGCAAGGTCATTTAAGTTGAAACTTGGAACATTAATAGGTGTATATTGTCATTATAAACCGTATGACTGTGATTGGCGTCACGTCACGGTTGCGTCAACAGAGCGTCAAAGTGTTGTTCTGACGTGGTATATATCTCCAAAACGGCACCGTCAATCATGGCAAAACAATAATAAAATTAATAAACTTGGTATAATGATTTCCATAATTATGTATCAACATCATCACCGTAGTCGTCATTAGTACACTAACCGTTATCGTGATCAACGTCATCATCGTTTTCACGTTGTTAATCGTCATCGTCATATATTTAATATTTCATTTATCTACTTAAGTTTGGGAATTTTGAAAGGGGGGAGGGTAAACTGCCCCTTCACCTCCTTCAAGTACGCCAGTGTATTCACCCACGACCTTCCCTAGCCGGAGAACTAGACCTTTTGCAGCGATTCGTACTTCTGAAGATCCATTAACAGTTTACTTCGGGTAGAGTTTGCATGTTTCCAAGCTGCCTTCAGAAGACTTTCCCGCACCTATTGTTATCGATAAAAGCTCACTCTTAGTTGATTTAACCTCTTCGATTCTCACAGGTAAGCCAATTAAAAACCTTGATTATAATTTCTAATAATCCTCATAATTCTTCGTAAAAAGTGTCTTCCCCTTACTAATACGCATCCCCTTTCATCTCTGATGAGTGCATATTTTTCCTCTGATGGGTGCCCTTTTTGAAATATTTGTTAAACCTCTGACGAGTGTCCCTTTTATTTAGACACGTGCCTTCTTTCATTTGTAATAAGTTCCCCTTTTTCTTCTGATATCTGCCTTTTTTATTTTTTTATAAGAGTAACTTCCCTTTCTCCTAAATGCCCCTTTTCGCCACTAATAAATGCCTCTATTCAAATCTAAGTGGTGCCCCTTTTCCTTCAACAAATGCCCTCATTCCCTTGCAATAAGTGCCCATTTTCCATTCTCATAAGTAGACCTTTGCAGGGTGCGAGAAGTGCCCCTTTTTTGTTTATCTTTCTACTTTAACACATCCTCTTTTATTTTCTTATAAATGTCATTTTTCATTCTGATAAGTGGCCCTTTTATGTTTCTCCATAGCATGTGCCCATAACAAACGACAAAAAGCAATTTGTCGCGGATTTCCCCCACAGCCAAGTTGCTACTCTCGTTCGAATTTATAGTTGATGTTTATTATGTAACTTATTAAAGGTATTTTCAGTCTTTCCCTTACAGCAGACTGTGTAATAAGCTGATAAACCTTGCATTCTTAAAATTAAAAATGTCTAACCATTCACAATTCTATTGCAGCATTTTGTAAGCTTATTGTTTAGCAAAACTGTAGAGAAAACATCTAATACAACATTTGATGATATGATGAATATCTTTACATACGAACCTCATACCCGGTAAATGAGCAAAACCTGTTTCAGAAATGTTTATGCAGGTACACGAACCTGGGACGTGGATTTGTGGTTATCGTTATTGCCTTTTCATGCATTGTAATCATATACACGGAACTATAAGCCTTTCTCTTTCTAAAAAATTGCATGTGGTGTCGATAGAAAATTGACAAAACTAACAATTCATTTCAGGAAACGACGTATTCTTTACAATAGGCTTTGATTGAGCTCACAGTATGCTCACAAAGCTCGCAGGAGATTGTTGATAAAAATACAGGAGTTGATTCAGATTACTGTTAACTTTTTTTAAGATCCACCCATGCTCATCAATCATCAATAGAAAAAAAAATTGTTTTTGGCTATATATTTCCTTTAGCTCCAACTAAACTGGTATGTCAATTTTGTTACGAAATTCCGTAAACAATTTGCTGTTCAAGGATATCTAATACAGATAAAGCAACGTTGAACATTTTTCATTAAGCTATGGGAGGTCAATCTAGGTCCATGCTACAAAAAAAAGTGTAACTGATGTCTGATTTTATATCTTTGAAAAGTTTCAGGATCTCAAAGGGCCATTTAGCTATTTGTTCATAGTTAAACAAAACCAGTGCCATAAACGTTTCATGTACCAAAGCGAAAACCCTATGGTAGAAAAAAAAAAAAAGAGAAAGCTGGTTTCCATGTTTGGCTAAATATTTTATTCAAAAAATATATAGAAATATATATTTCAAATTAATTTATAGGATATTGCCCTCTAAAAAAATCTCTTTTCATGAAAAATCGTACAGTCTAACGAATGTGAAATTTGTCGTGAAAAAAGAAATTATTGAGCATTTTATATTTCGTTGCAAGAAATTATGAGTTTTCTGGAAAATTATCTCAAAAATTATATATTTCATCTTTTAAATAGAAATTGAAATTGTAATGAAAATGTTATTGATTGGATATAAAATAAATAACAGAAAAAGTACTCTACTTAATTTTTTGATAAATTATGCACAACTAGTAATATACAAACATTACGTAAAGCGGAACTTTGGGGAAGTACCAACCAATCCAAAGAGGTTAATAAATAATTTAATTTCATCATTGAAATGTTATTTTAAATACAAGGAAAATACAAGAAACTTCGATAATGAAGAAGTTAAGAAACAAATGGAAATGGAAAAAATATAAATTTAAGAAATTATGTTGATCTTGTATATAATTCCTTTGTCTTATTTTCTTGTTTTGTAAATAGTTTACATATTTTTAAATGGAATAATAAAGTCCCTCTGAAAAGGTAAAGAGAAGAAAAAACTGTAACATGTTCCCGAAGTGCACACTGTTTCAAGTACAGTGCTTGATTGCTTCATATTATGTTCCTCCTTTTATGCTATTATTGAATGTTCAGTTCACAAATTTTATGCTCACATTTTAAACAAAGGTTGATCTTAATAACCTGGCATAGCAAAAAGTAATGTATGCATACTTAATTCAAAAGTATTGTATTTCATTCATTAATAACTGGTTAATGGAATACTAGCCACTAGTTACTCAGAAAGAAATATCCATAAATTTGAATATGTTAACCAGTCTATTGTCTGAGGTTTTTCCCCAACATGGAATAAAGGAAGTTTCCACGTTTTCTCTGATTCCATGAAGGCTGGAAACCTGCCATAACTCTGCTATCACAGTACATACCATCTGTTTTGGAGCCAGAAGGACGTTTATTCTCTTTTTAAATATGAGTCCATGCTTTAAAATGACGTCAAACGGTGTAGTCCACTATTTCGACGTGCAAATCTAAAAGTCCCTAATATTGGCAGAGCCCAGAATCTGAATGGTCGCACTTCTGCAATCTCGTCTGACAAATTTTCTACTATTAGTTTCACCAAATCCCCGCCACAACTAATAATCTCTGCCTAAGTAATGCCTACTGACTTATCTTCCAGTGTTGATGACAGTGTTACAAATAAATCTTTGTGCCACTGACGTTAATGTCATATCATTCTGTTTTTTCCGATTTCCAGACCAACTCTTGCACGATGAGTCTAACATACTCGTCCTCGAGCCCCTCTCAAGGAACAGGATCTTCGATCATAGGCCTACCAGAAGACCACACTGTGACACGAAATGGCAAAGGTATGTAGACCTGTTGCCAGGGGCGTAAATCCGTACCGAGGAGTGGGGGGGGGGGGGGATGATCGGCGATAGTCATCACATACTAGCACGAGCACACGCCCACAATAATTTACGCAAGCGCGCGCGATCGCACAACACACACACAAACACGCGAACGCACGCGCACACACACACACACACACACACACATACCCAAACACATGTACATAAATTTATACATGCATACATACATGCAAATTTGACAACCATAAAGTAAAAGAATTGGACATATTTCAAAATACTGACAGCTGCAAACTGTAGTGTTTTATTATAATGAACTCCGAAATAAGACGACACACTTTCAAGTAGTAACATAAAGATTGAGTATTTCGTCAGGAAGATGCGAACTCTTTATTTTGAGTCCCATCACTTAGAAATTGATGTAAAATGGTACTACCACAGAAACATCAACCCAAATGTTTCATTGGGGAAGGAAGCGCATTGTAAGTCATATTCCTTGTTTTCTCTTAAAGGAGAATTAACTTAAAAAAACATTTATCTATGACGAAATAGACAATTCTGAGTCCTTTCTGGAAAGCCTAGGACAGGCGCGGATCCAGGATTTCTTAGGGGGGGGGGGGGGGGCAAATTTGAAATTATGCGAGCCAAATATTGGTACGTAATGGTGACCAGCATTGGCGTAATGGGGGGGGGGGGGCAGGGAGGGGCGATTTCCCCCTCCCTCCTCCGCAAAAAGCCGAAGCTTTGAAGTTTCATTAAATTATTAGAGAAAGAAGACGATTCGTTGTATACCGTTCTCGAAAATAATCCTCGTCTGAATTCAGTCCCTTCCCCCCCTCCCGCGCAAAGCGCGGAAGCTTTTCATAAAATCATTAGAGAAAGAAGACGATTCGTTGTACCGCTCTCGACTCTTAATCCTCGTCTGAATTAAGTTCCCCCCTCCCCTCCCGCGCGAAGCGCGGAAGCTTTTACGTTTCATTAAATCATAAGAGAAAGAAGACGATTCGTTGTACCGTTCTCGACTTTTAATCCTCATCTGAATTCAGTTTTTCCCTTCCCTCCCGCGCGAAGGGCGGAAGCTTTTACGTTTCATTAAATCATTAGAGAAAGAAGACGATTCGTTGTACCGTTCTCGACTTTTAATCATCATCTAAATTCAGTTTCTCCCTTCTCCCGCCCGCGCGAAGTGCGGAAGCTTTTTCGTTTCATTAAATCATTAGAGAAAGAAGACGATTCGTTTTACTGTTCTCGACTATTAATTTCTTTACAAAGGGGGTGGGTTTTTTTCTCTCTCTCTTTGGACTCCTGAGAAATGTAAAAAAGGAGGTTATAAAATATCTTGAATATCATAGAAAAATATATCAAATCCCGGGATCAAATTCCTGAAATTCCTGCTAGCTTTGAAAGCTCATTCAGGATTATTTCATTTTGAAAAGTAAAAACATTAGCCCCCAGTCCCCCTCGATCGACTAGAGCCCACCTGATTTTTTTCTTGGGGGGTCTGGTACATTTAGCAGTGTTCCAGATTTTGTGGGGGGGGGGGGGGTCTCCAAGGCAGGAAAAGCCAGCGAAAAGCCGGCGAAAGGGGGATTCAGAAATGTTGGCAGTCCTGAGATAGGGTGGGGGGGGGGGGTGCTTTCAAAGGGAGGGAACGAGCATACGCGTACCCTTAATAACACTAAGTGGGGGGGGGGGAGCCGGGCATCTACTGTACATGATTGCACTTTTTAAGCGCTCGCGCGCTGGCGCACTTTACGTCTGGGCTATAATAATACCTTGCAAAATAACGAAAAATTATTCTGAAGTTTATGAAGTGCTTGTTCGCGCACGTCGCGCAACTACTCTTAATGATCGTGACATACTGTATACGTGTAGGCTATACAGTTATACATACATTCTCATGCATTATGCTGAAATTGAAATAATCTCTTTTTTTCCTCCTTCTTCTTCTTCCTTTTTTTTCTCTCTTTTTTTTGTAATATCAGGGGGGGATGTTTGTACAGGCCACCCCCTACTTCAAGCCAGGGGGGGGGGGGGTGCAGCCCCCCCCCCCCCCATCCCCCCGGGATTTACGCCCGTGCCTGTTGCAAAGCTGGACTAGTCCTTTGCTTACTAGGACGGAAACAGCCCATATTAATTTTTTGCTTTTGGCGTTTTAAAAATTCTCATTTCATTATGATTTATATCAGTAGTAGTAGTGGTAGTAGTAGTAGTAGTATTTATTTTATTTTATTTTATTGATTGATTGATTGATTGATTAATTGGGTTGATTGGAGGTTTTGTGGTCAAATGGGTACGTCACCAAACTTTGGAGCACACAGTTCGCGGTTAAAGTCCATCTGTATCACTAGTGCCCTTCGGCAAGACATTAATCTTAAACTCGACCCAGGTGAGGTAAATGGGTACCTGGCATGAATTAATTACTGTACTTGACATGCTAGAACACCATAATGGGCAGCCATGCTGAAGATGGGGTCATATGAGTGGAGCGCCAGGAGTGTCAAGTCTGACAGATATGAGTGCCGGACAAGGACCCACTATTTATATTATTATAACATTTCTTGACTGAAATTTATATCTTTACAGATAATGGTCACGGATCGGAGGCATTAGTTCATATTTTGAACGACGTCAAGCAGAGAGGAATCAAAGTGATCCGGGTCGAATTCACCGATATTAATGGCATTACTCGTTGTAAGATGGTAGCAGTTCACAGTCAGGAGGAATTGTCTTCGAACCTGACAAGGGGCTTCCTCTTCTCTTCGATAATCTTCATGCAAGATCCAGCGGGGAACACTTTCGAGTCGACTTTCAAGAGAAAATATTATTTCACCGATGTCTGCGCCCTGCCAGCTCTGGACACCTACAGTGCAATTCCTTGGCTTGCGGATACAGCAAGGGTCACATCAGCTCTCTATCACCTTAATATGACAGACCTTGTGGTAGAGCACCCGAGAAATGTGGCGGAGAAACAACTCCGACGTTTGGACAGTCTGGGGTTTTCGCTGCTGAGCGCTTACGAATTGGAATTTCGTTTATCCGACGCAAAAGGTCGAGAGCTGGTTGCAGACCGGATAGGATTCGCTAGCAGTACCGTCCTACTTCTAACAGTCAGGGACTATATCAAACAGTTGTTTGACTTTTTGCCAAAGGTCGGAGTGCTTGTGAATACTGTTTACTCTGAGAGCCCTGTGGGTTCTCTGGAAGTTACCACAGAGCCTTCATTTGGAATAAAGGCTGCTGATGACGCAGTCATGTGTAGGAATGCATGCAAAGATATCGCTCTTTGCAATGGGTATACTGCACACTTTCTAGCCGACCCCAACTGGGATGCGAATGGATTTGCCCTCCATTTCAATCATTCCCTTTGGGACAAGGCTGGTAACGTGATGTCCAACAAGATGGGTGACCTGACTGACACGGCAAAACATTGGATTGCTGGTTTGCTCGCCCATGCCCGAGCGCTGACACCCCTCATGGCTCCCACCGTCAACGGAATCAAGATGTTTGGTGCTTATCAACCGCCCCATTTGGAAGAACCATCGTTCATTACCTGGGGCAGACATAACCGCTCGGTTACCTTCCGCGTCAAGAATAGCGATGGGCCAACAGGATCGTACCTAGAGAATCGGCTCGGAAGAAGCGATGCAGATCCATATCTTTTGCTAGCAGGTACCGTAGCTGCAGGACTGGACGGCATCGTCAACAAACTGACTCTGCCTTCGGAATGCACAGGGAACGCTCACACGGACATTCCACCCAAGACGCCAAGAGTTCCATTTGATATGGAAGAAGGAGTCACTGCCTTGGTGGAAGATAAGGTCCTCTGTGAAGCTCTCGGCAAGGACTTCGTTGATCTCATTGTCGCAGCGAGGATGCATGAAATTGAACTTTACAACACATTGAAGACGGATATTTAAGACATTTTTGCTTTTATTACATCAACCTCTCTTTTGAAATCAGAGGAGGATCGTGGTGTTAAAACGTCTTCTTGGTAGTGGGGAAGAAAAATATAGAAACATCGAATTCAATTCAATTCAATAAAATACTATGAAATTAACTCATGCAACAATATAGTGATAGAAATAGATGGGCACAAATGATAGACATAAACTTCCCACGTATAAAATCTTAGAATATGACAGTCATAACGCATTGCCCCAAGCTGCTAAACATGGAGAAATAACATTCTTTTTTCCCCTCTTTTTTCCATCACTTATTAATTGAGTAATACGTACATGGGAATTACATAATTATATGTATTACAAAGAAAAACGCATGAATTATGCTTATATCACACAATTAATTATACTTTAAACAAAAAACATAATCAACATTTTTTCCAGAGGTGATACTTTTCAACATTTGCCCTCCATAATATTTCAACTGATTATTAAAGGAGGTTTGAATATGCCAGATTTTGTGTTGCAAAGTTTTGCTTTCAAATTAACTTGACTATAAGTTAATGGAAAATAAAGATCATAATTTTATATGGAAGATTCTCCCATATCATTATTTGAACTATCTTGGTCCTAACCTTTTAGTGCTCAAGATGAGTTTCTGAAAAAACGAAGATTTAAAAGTTCTAAAAGATATACCTTTATTTTATCGGTCAACAATGTATTTCGACATGGAAAAAATGTAAATGTGTAAATAAATCATGTAATGAGGTCATTAATATTAGAATGCAGCTGTTTTGGGAAAACAAATATCTAAAAAAAAAAGAATTATGTTTATGGTGGAAACACTGGCTAAAATCTGGAATATTATTTATTGGGGACATCATAGACGCCAAAAGGGAAGAGGATGTAAATCGGGCAAAAGAATTACTTTGTATTAAAGAAATAACATTCCTTATTTCCCTTCTCCAAATGTGGAAAAAAATTATATTATTAATGAAATTAGATAACGGAAATGTCTACTCCAGATAAAAAAAATGCTATCAAAATGATAGATGAGTTACATCGATTTATTGTTATTATATTGAATATTTTAAATATTTTGTTATTTGAAAAGTATATTGTATGTTTATCTTTCCCATTTCTTTTTGTCCTGTTTATGCAAAATATTAGAAGACGCATAGTTAGGCTCTCATGGGGAATTCGACACCATTCAAGTGTTTACCCAATAAAAGGTGTTGTCAATCACCAAGGTAAGCCTTCAGATTTATAACCAACATGCCTATGTAATGCTTTGTATTTTCCACCAGTCGCCCCATATAGAAAAGTAATTATCTTACATCCCCAACCCGAAGACTCTCCGAGATACTAGGGGGTATTTCTCGATGGGACCACGGACTTGTACACCCATTAAAGTCTGGTGTCAGCGAATTATAACCTAGTGTGCATGGAAACTGACTACCATCTCCCTTTAACGTACAAGTCAAGGTTTTTCAATTGATTCAGTTCAATTTAATTCACCAAGTTCACCGTCATGCGAATCATTTGTTACAAACATCATGCATATAACGACATGTACTAATTACTTTAATATAGTGACACTTGTCTTTTTAAGTATTGAACAAATTAAATGGCAAAAATGGAGTTGCATAGGATAGATGCCAAGCAACCATGGAAATGGTCCGATGAACTATTTCGCATTTAAAACACCTTTCGAGTGTTTATTATTTGTTTCTTATTTGACACGTAAGGTAAATTGTAATATGCAGACGCTTCGTATCTTAGTGTCTTCCAGAATTTGTTATAATTATGTTGCTAAATGTTGTTATGTCGAATCTCTGATACCCTAGTAGTTTTTTGTGTTGCGAAAATATATTTTTTCCCTATTTTTTTCCTATTTTTTCCCTATTTTCTGGAAATTCAGACTATTTTTTTCCTATTTCCTTCAAGAAAATAGGAAAAAAATAGGGCTATTTTGTTCCTATTTTTAAGTAAAAACTATTTTTTCCCTATTTTTTTCACCTATATTTTTTTTCAGACTATTTTTTTCCTATTTCCTTCAAGAAAATAGGAAAAAAATAGGGCTATTTTTTTCCTATTTTTAAGTAAAAACTATTTTCCCCCTATTTTTTTCACCTATATTTTTTTTCAGACCATTTTTTTCCTATTTCCTATAAGAAAACAGTAAAAAAATAGTCCTATTTTTTTCCTATTTTCAAGCACAAACTATTTTTTCCCCATTTTTTTCACCTTCAACTTTTGTGGACTATTTGTTTCCTATTTTTTTATAAGAAAATAGGAAAAAAATAGTTCAATTTTTTCCTATTTTCGAGTACCAAACTATTTTTTCCTATTTTTCCACCTTCATCTTTTTCAGACTATTTTCTTCCTATTTTCTCCAAAAAAAATATGAAAAAAATAGGATTATTTTTTTTCTCTTTTCGACTTCAAAACTATTTTTTCCCTATTTTTTCATCTTAATCTTTTTCAGACTATTTTTTCCCTATTTTTTCACCTTTATCTTTTTCAGACTATTTTTTCCCTATTTTTTCACCTTAATCTTTTTCAGACTTCTTTTTACCTATTTGCGAGTACTATTTTCTTCCTATTTTTTGCACTTAAATTTTTTATGACATGATAAAAATTTGTAAACTATTTTTTGTCTATTTTCTAAACTTGCATATTTTCATTGTTTCTCCTGCCATTATCTCTGTTGTTAATTTTGCGACTTATTGGTGGTTTTTAGCTGTCGGTTCACATATTGAATAGTGAGCTCAAAGATAACCATAAATAAACCATGTGTAAAAAGAAAATGTACTCATAGAAATTTCAATTATTTTTTCCTTTATTAATAGAAAAAAAAACATTCGATCGAGATATTTCCGTTCTATGTGTGTGCAAAGTTTCAACGTAGAGGACAGTACGCAAGTACCCCTACGTAACTGAACAAGAAGGAGTCGGGCTAACTCGCCCCAGCCTCAAAGACTGGGGCGAGATATCCCGACATGATTTATCGATCGAGAGATACCAGTGGTCTGCTAATTTACGGCCAGGACTAAAGAATGTAAACAAACATCAGCCATCTAGTCTAAAAATGTACAATGTGCACAAACATAATACACATTGGTATCTCTCGATCGATGAATCGTGTCGGGACATCTCGCCCCAGTCTTTGAGGCTGGGGCGAGATGTCCCTTGGGGCGAGTTAGCACGGATTCAAAAAGAAACCCGTTATTTTTTTCCCCCACTGCTTTTCGTGCGCTTGCTGAATCATTGTGCGCATCGGACTTTTATTGCTGATTTTCGTTCTTCAAACGTCTCCAAATCACACCAAAATGTCTTCCAGCAATTATTCTAGCGATGAAATTTCATCAATAGATAGTGACTCCTCATACTCCGATGCCTCCTTATCCCATTTTAGTGATTCTTCCCAAGAAAATGAGCCCGACAATTTTTCAAAATATTGGTCCCACTCGTAGAGATACAAGTTTGTTGTCGAATGACGGACAATCGACGAGCGGAACTGGCCCCAGAAAACAGCTGAAAAGGTACGTTTATATCTGAAACTTAATTATATTATGATATATAGATTTTTATTGTGTCTGTTGTTGAATATAATGCTACTTCATAGTATAGAATGGTATTTTACGTATCAATATTCCCATGTAGTGTTGAGGTTGTACACAACTTCTGAGTGAATGAGTGAATGAGTGAATGTAAACAAACGTGATTACAATAAATCCACGTAGAATTTCAGATTTTTTACCATTGCTACGTCTGTCAATTATATTGCCTTGCATGATATAATGTTTTGATGTGGTTTTAGGCTAAATTGTCTCTCAAATTATTTTTCTAGGAATCAGAAAACCCAACCTGCTAAGCACCACGCAAGCCAAGAAGTTGTTGTCGAGTGACGTACCATCGACGAGCGGAACTGGCCCCAGAAAACAGCTGAAAAGGTACGTTTATATCTGAAACTTAATTACATTATGATATATAGATTTTTATTGTGTCTGTTGTTGAATATAATGCTACTTCATAGTATAGAATGGTATTTTACGTATCAATATTCCCATGTAGTGTTGAGGTTGTACACAACTTCTGAGTGAATGAGTGAATGTAAACAAACGTGATTACAATAAATCCACATAATATTTCAGATTTTTTACCATTGCTACGTCTGTCAATTATATTGCCTTGCATGATATAATGTTTTGATGTGGTTTTAGGCTAAATTGTCTCTCAAATTATTTTTCTAGGAATCAGAAAACCCAACCTGCTAAGCACCACGCAAGCCAAGAAGAAGAGCAAGTCTTCCATTAAGTCCGAGAATGTGTCTGCGAGGTAAATAAATGTCCTTACTAAGTAGAAATCTAAATCTATTGTTGATAATTTTTTTGGGTATATTTATTTCATGTTTGTTAGTTAAAGGTATTACAAAGTTTTAGTATTGGGTCATGAATTTGGTTCAAATTAACATATTGGAAGCATATGCGTTCCTACAATATACATTGATCGTTGTCGCGATTGAAATTGAGTCTAAAGTTATATTATAAATAATAAACTCTTTATGTTGTATAGCTTCCTCTCAAGGTCAAGATATTAGTTTAGCTATGAAACAATGTTTCTTGACTAAAATCAACCGATTAGCTATTCCCGTTTGAAAATTATATATCCCAACTACATATTCTGAGATTTTCATGGTCGCAGCTACCATTGTACGGCCATAGGCGCTATTTGAAATTTATCAAAATTTACCGGGAGCACCGGTAAATTTTTATATTCAATTTTTCTTGAAAACAAGCGTTTTAGGGGCTAATTTTTTTAGTGCTCATAATGCAGGGGCATCCAAATATATCAAAATTGTAAAGATTCACTATCCACCCAATTTTCGAAATTTCCCAAAACTTTGTTTTACCTTTAAGATCTGACATCAAAATATTAGAGTAGTTTACCTCATCATTATGCTAGAAAAATAATGTGCAGGTGGCACAAGTTCTACCTACATTATTTTTCTCTTTCCTTTTTTATTTTTTTCTTCAAAAAATTGTTCCTTTACTATTTTCTTTTCTGTATTTTATGTTTTATTTTATGTATGTTCACCCAATATATCTAAGAATAAAATAAAATTTAATTAATTGCCTACCTGAGTGGTTTACATTTCATGCACCTTGACAGCTCTATGATGACTCTGTTGTTTCACCATCCGTTCGTCGTCAGCCTGGCATCTCTTTTGCTATCATTCTTTTGTACACACATGTTATATGCCTTTGAATTGTTTATTATGAAATACATAAATACTTGTACTAAGTATTAATTGCATGTTCATAAATGTACCAATGCATGATTATTCTAACCCCTAACTCACATTTCATTTATATCTTTACAGATCCATTGAAACTAATCGAGAGACAATGTACAGGTAACGTACAACCACCATTTGATTAGATGCCTGTGAACAGCATGACGAACATCTGTATCCTTTACATTAGTATTTGTTTCCATTTTATTATGTAATTCTTATGTCTAATCAATAATCATTGAGATTCATAGGCAAGTACAACATGTATGTGTACACAATGAGTGCCTGCATATTGTGAAGATAAAGGACCATAATACCATTACTTATGATACATGGTAATGATGGTATACTTTGTAAAACTATTTGAAAATAGTAGCATGTAAGTCTGTCATTTTCTTGTTTATATATATCTCAGTGACATGACATGTCATTGATTTTGTAGTAAGTGTTTCTAGATTATGATGATTGTATTAAGATTTTGACAGTTCCATTGAGATTGAGAAAATTATGTAACATGTCAACTGTACTATAAAGCATACCGGTACGTGCATTGTTGAAAAATCTGTTCTATGATTTATTTTATTTTGTTATCTTTGTAAATAACGAGAAAAAAATATTATTTGTCATGATTTTCTTGATGTTTGAAAATTGTATTACATTATTAAGAGCACTTTGTAATTAAATTATAATAAAAGAGACAGAAAACAACACTCTCATGTCGAGAATACTGCTTTATTTGGTTACTAGTGAGGAAGAGAGCTTGTGATTGTCTGGCATATCCGCATCGGCTCAGTAATAGTCCTGAAATTCACCTCTGGAAAATAAAGTACATGTATTTTATTGGACACATTCCCTTTTATTCTTTTTGTTTGTTACAGTCCACTGCCATTATAACGAGGTGCTCGGGACCAAGCCAATTTCCTTGTTAAAATGAAATCATGTTATACTCAAGTTACTGAACACATTGGTTTGTTTAAAAATTGGGACTGATGAGAATTGCCTCATAATAACATCTTGGTGTATCCATGTTCGTTATAATAGGACTGGACTGTATAACATTTTCCATATATACCCATTGACTATTTTAAATGTTCTACTAAATGGATTAGACTGAAAGGATGAAGTGAATTTGGCAAACTGAGTAGGTGCATCGATGCAGAGAAAAGAGCTGTAGGAGTAGGGTGACTATTCTACAGTGGAAACTTTTGACAATGAGGTCATGTGCAACCAAGAAATATTAACCCCCAAAAGCTGGTAAATTACCTTGTCATTTTAGGTATAACTGATCTCTTTATATCAAGTTTGCACTGTGTGATTTAGTTGAATATACAGAGTTGTTGACTGGATGTGTGAGATGGTAGTGCTTGAGAAATCCATGAAAGTAAAGGATGAGTGATCTCCCCTATTTCCTGACTATTTTTTCTGATTTCCTCACTATTTTCTTACTATTTTGTTCCTATTTTCTTACTACTTTTTCCCTATTTTCCTACTATTTTTTCCCTATTTTCCTACTATTTTTTTAGCTATTTTTTTCCTATTTCCTTACTATTTTTTTCCTATTTCCTCACTATTTTTTTCCTATTTCCTCACTATTTTATTCCTATTTTCCCACTATTTTATTACTATTTTCCCACTAATTTTCACTGTTCACTAGCACCTAGTTATCACTATTTTTTCACTATTTTCTTCATAATTTTCTACACTATTTTTTTCCTATTTTCAGGTCTGAAAAATAGGAAAAAAATAGGAAAAAAATAGAAAAAATTGTTTCAACCCTATTTTTTTCCTATTTCCAAAACTATTTTTTACCTATTTTTTCCTTTTAAAAAAATAGGGAAAAAATAGAAAAAAAATATATTTTTGGGACTATTTTATCCCTATTTTTCCCCTATTTTTTTCCTATTTTTTTACGACTGGGGTAGTACTCAATTTGTATAAGTATTGTACGTAGTTTACTTTTTAAGGATATTGGGATTTCATTTGGCAAGATATTAATCTGCATTTGCCACTCTCCACCCAGGTGATGTATACGGGTGCCCGGTAAAGAAAACTTCTTCTGATGCCTGGGCGCCTTATCAGGGCCGCTCGGCTAATGTCTGGGTTATAATAGAGAGCTTAGAAACACTAGTATTTAGGGCTTCATATACATATTACTATTAGTACTATTACTATTATCATTATATGGAGTTTGGACTTTGGTTATTAGTACTAAACAATTTATGAATATTACGATTAATACTATTATTATTATTATTATTATTATTATTATATGGAGTTTGGACTTCGGTTATTTCCTCAGTAATATAATATTATGTCTTTTTTTATTATGGTAAGAAAAAACAAAACACGTATATCCTTTCATACTTGTATACATTTTTGGCGAATAAAGGGGTGAAATGCTCAATTTGTTTCTGTATTTATACTTTGATTACATTCTTATTATTATGCCGTTCATCAAATGAAAATTATGAGAAATGCCAACAAATAAACCACAGTTAGTTAATGGTATTAACTTAGTATACAAACCACGATCTTTACTTATGGAGTACTGGAAGAAAAGAAGAAGAAGGAAAGGGTAATAGAAAGGGGACGACTACATATTGAGAGTACTGGAGAAATGGGGGGGGGGAGAGAGAAAGAGAGATAGAGAGAGAGAGGGAGGGAGAGAGAGACATAGAGAGTTGGAGAAAGGAAAAGAGAGAAAAAGACAGGGTGAGAGAGAGAGAGAAAGAAAGAAAGAGAGAGAGAGAGAGGAGGGAGGGGGCAGGGAAATGGGGACGGGAAGAGAGAGAGAGAGAGGGGGGGAAGGGAAAAAAAAAGAGATGACGGAGACAGACATAAGGGGGGCTGGGTGGACCGGTTGGATGTAGTTGTGTGTGCGTGTGTGCGAGAGAGAAGAAATCATCGTGCGTATGTGTACGTGCGCATGAGAAGAAAAAAAGAAAGCGAAGGAGGGAGGGAGAAATTGAAAGAGAGGAGGGGGGTATTTAAAGAATACGAGAATAAAATTGCAAATGAAACGATTGGCCGGGTAGGGGGCGCTTTCGTCCATCGCGCACCATCAAAAGCAACCCCCCCCCCGCCTCCCTACCAAAAACAAAATTGTCCACTCGACCAATACAGAAATGGTGTCAACAAGCAGGCTCGATTCGGCATTTAAGAACTTCAGACAATAATCAATACTAAATTGCAACGACTGAAATCCGTCGGAGGTCGATAGTCCTCATGCTGCGATGTTTTGGCTTTTCATTGGCTGTGTCCATTATACATAGATACTATTACATGAACGATAGTTTTTCTTAGCGAACCGATGCCATAATTTGATTTTATCCTACAGTGTCTTCTTCTTGGTCAGTGTATGATCTGAGCAATGCACCATTCACCCAAGGGTTCAGCATAAAATCTGGACTGGGTCGGGAAAGGTGGGGGGGGGGGGGGGGTGGTATAGGGCTGGATGGGTGCTATACAACCCCCACCCCGCCTCTATTTTTGAGGGATAAAAATGAAATGTACATTATACCCCGAAGCTTTTCAAGGAAAAAATCAATCAGTCGTTGAAGAAAAAAAATGACACGAGTGATATACATAGTGATACTGATATAGTACCACCTAGCTAAAACTAATGTTGCGATTTTTATTCTCACTTATGGATACAAGCATTCGTAACGGGTGATAGAAATAATATTTAACGATGCATGAGAATCAACGAGAAGAAAACGAAAGTGATGATGATAAGTAAGGTCAAGATAAAACAAATAACCATCAAGATAAATGGCAACTGACTGGTACAAGTCAACCACTTCAAGTATCTAGGCAGTGTGCTGGCAGAGGATGGCAAGTCTGCCAAAGAGGTCAACTTGCGCTCAGCACTGGCAAGAGCTGCCTTCTTTCAACGAAAAGATATCTGAATGAGCCAACATATTGAGCTTAGTTTGAGATAGCTTCTTGCAGGGGCGGCGATTTCATTTCATGACCGGGGGGACGAAATGCGAGGGACGAGGGAGCATGGTGTAAAATGTGCCTACGTAAAACTAACTGAATACAGATTTTTTGCAATATTTACTTGTACATTTTGAAGGATAATATGCGAGGGAGCGTAGCGACCGACCAAGAAGATTTTTGCATTTGTATTAGTCTAAACGCTGCACTCTTGGGCCCTCCAGCGCCTGGAAGTGTGTCGAAGTCTTTAGTCAGTATTTGGTATACATTTGTTTGTGTTCTTTTTCAAATCTGCCGGGGGGGGGGGGGTGGGGGGCGATTCCCCCTAAAAATTAGAGGGGATGAGGGCGTGTTCTCCCGTCCCCCGGGATCGCCGCCCCTGGCTTCTTGTGAAGTCTCTCGTATGAAGTATACTGTTCTATGGGGCAGAGAAGTGGACACTCGACAGAAATGACATTCAGCGATCGGATGTGGTCGAAATGTGGTGCTGGACTAAATTAGTAGATGTGTCTTGGAAGGACAGAGTTTCGAATGAAGAGGTGTTGCATCGAGCTCAAGAAAAGCGGGTGCTGCTTCAAACGATCAGAGGGAGACAGACGAAATTGCTTGGACACATAATGCGGTATGATGATGGCTCGTCTACATGGCTTGAAGATTAGGGGAAGACCTCGTAAAGGCTTTCTAAATGATTTAATGACAGAACGTGGATCAACAGGAAATGAAATGTTGAAACGGATGGCTCAAGACCGAGGTACTTGGAGAGACACTTGATGTAGAATTCTGATTTGGGTCACTGAACCTGTCATCAACTGACAAATCACTGTTGATGATAAGGCCATTAACAAAAATATACATGTTTAGCGTCCCCGCCCGCTTCCTTTTTAAAGAAAAAAACACATGAAAAACACTGCTAAAATGGATCTATTTCTGATTTAAAAAATAAAAAATAAATGTCGGCGGCCATTTTGAAAAATAGCCTGACTGTCAGGGAAAATGTACAGAGCGGCCATTTTGAGCGGCCATTTTGAAAAGAAAAAAAAGGGGCCTCCACCTTCCTATTTTTCGAAAAAACAGGACGCTAAACATGTCTTCTTCTTTTTTTGCCTAATACTAGACACATGCATTTAATTTGATTTCAAAGCACAGTGTTAACCAAAGGTCAACGGTTTATGAAAATGACGAAAGTTATGCGGATAAGGCCACGCTCCTAATGTAATCAAATTTAATGCACAAATCATTATTTCATTCACCTGTTACAAACAATTACATTTCAATAGTCAGTATGCGAATTGCATACACAACGTGTTGTTAGGAAGTTCAAGCCACTACAGAATGTTTCTCTACTTATCAATGATAAATTTATGCAATTCTCATTCTGACTATTCAAATACAATTATTCGTATCAGGTGGATGAAATAATTTGTAACGAAGCACTAAACAAAGATTTGTGCATCAAATTTGTGTTACATTACGAACATGGTCTTTTGCAGGAAAGTTTCAATGCTTATGTGCATAAGATGTGTTCTTGATCAAATAACACTGTTTTCGCTTTCGAATTGTAATCCTATCCAGTTCAACCCAAAAGATATTTCATTATAGCGCCTTTTCCTTGCGCTTAAATGCCTTTTCCATTTATTCTATCATACCACCAGTCCCGCTCCTCTAATCCTCTTTCAAATTCAACGTTGTATCAGTGAAATTTGTTATTATGATTTTGCAACTGATGCTTGTTAGATATTTGACTCACGGACGACTCCTCTCCTTAAGTTTTGTGTTCAATGGAACCGATATGGCCTCTTTAAATTTTTCATGAGTACAAAACTGAAGCAAAACGTCTTTGCTTCTCGGTGGTATGCAGATCTACTCAGTATCCCAACATGCGGCACAGCTGTCTTGGCTACAGGCTTATCGGTAAAAGAAGAAGAAGAAGAAGAAGAGAAAGAAGAAGAAGAAGAGAAAGAAGAACACGCAAAGTGTGAAACCGAATTTATTGGGTTCATTGACTCGCAGTGTCGTAGATGGAATGAGTATGAAGGAGGTACTGTATACGTGCCTGCTCGATAACATGACGGAAAACAGGGAGGAGAAGGACAGAAAGAATAATGATAAGAGGAAGATGAGAGGAAGGTGTGTGTATGTGGAGGGAGGGGACGGTTTGTAAGTGTGCGTTCCAAGAGAGAGATAGAGAGATAGAGAGAAAGAGAGACAAAGACAAAGACAGAGACAGAGAAATATAGAGAGAGAAAGAGGGAGAGATAGTGAAATAAAAATAGATAGACAGATAGAGAGAGAGAGAGAGAAAGAGAGAAAGAGAGAAAAAGAGAGAGAGAGAGGGAGGGAGGGTGGGTATAGGTAGTTATTACTGTCTTAAGTTTTTATATTATATTACTAGTTCCTGGGTCCTAAATACTTGTAATCCCCTTGTACAAAATAATCTTTAAATCTTCTTCTTTTAACTCATCCTCCTCTCAAACCTACTTTTTTTAGATATTGAAACAAACGTTGATTCTATCACTCAGGAAAAATAATTTAGAAGAACCATGAAAGGCAAAACGCACAAAGAAAAATGAAATCATAATAATTGTGGAATTCTGAAGATTTTCCATACAGGACAAACGTATGTGACGGTCCCTCCAAATATGGGATGCCCGGTCACCCTGCCTGCATCACTTTTCTTATTTTTTATTTTTTTAAATGTATTCTTTAATTAATTTGTTTTATTTCAAGTGGTCTGTATCAGTCTTTCGTTAGCAAGAACATCTATTTCCACACTATCATTTGGGTAAAATACAAAATGGGATGCGATGTAAGGACATATAACACCAAATATTGTCTCTAAACGTTTTTAATTTGTTAGCATGAGTACTGCTATGCTAACACTAAAGAATATATGATTCTATGGATACCTTAAGGGAAATAAGAGGAGGGTAGCATATTTTTTCTCCCTCAAAAGTTTATTTTACTTCGTTTGAAATCTGTTGGGAGTGTACACCTTTATAGCTATCGCCCCAGGCAATTCTGGAGATGATGATTTCCTAAGAGCATTTGCAATCAGGAAATTGCTGATGAATTGATGATGCTGAAACTAGAATGAGTTTCTCTACATTTCCAAAGATGAAGGATGTTATATTATCCCTAGCAAGGTATATTTTGTTTCCCTATTGAGTAGACTTTTTTCCCCTTGGCTCGTTCCACCTTACTTTAAAAAAAGGAAGCAATCGTGAAGTTCATTTTGTTTTCCTTAAAAATAAAAAAACTTCTCCGAAAACTGAAATATCTTCTTAAAATGTAAAACGAAGCCAGACTTTCCCTAATGAATTATTTTAGTGTATATTTGATATCTATGCTTTCGTTGTGTTTTGTTTTGTTTTGTTTTTAGGTGTTTTCCCATTAGAGTTTGATACATTTAAGATGATAGATGTGTGTTTTGCACAAATCAAGTCAGTGTTACTTGGAAAAAATTGTGGAGGTGTCGTTGTATAGTGGTTCGTTTACTTGAATCTCAATCCAAGGGTTCAGGGTCTAAATCCCTACCCAATACGAGCTTGATTTGGCAAGATATTATCAATGATAATAATAATAATAATGATAGTAATTATAATAATAATGGTAGAAATGATAATAATAATGATAGTAATGATAATAATAATACAAATAGTAATATAACAAAAATGAAAGTATGAAATAATTATAACGCAAACAAACAATATTAATAATATCGATGATACCAATAATAATCATTGTTACAATAAATAAGATTTGTAAGGCACCAAATCCACTTGAAATTAAATGCTCAAGGTGCATTAGTGCAAAATATGGAACAACATGTTTACACAAATTCATCCTTGAAGTGGGAAAAAACGTATGAATTAAAAAAAAAAAAAATCGAAAAAAAAAAGAAAAAAAAAAATCGAAAAAATACAATTACTAGCATTCAATTGTAAATGGTACCTGAACATTGCTTTCGTAATTGCTGTTTCCTAGGGCAGGACATCTTTGATACTGATAATGCTTCCCGGTGCAAATTGTGTGTCTTCTCCTACTTCTTCTTCTATTATTGTTATCATTATTATTATTATTATTATTATTATTATTAATGCCATCCATCTCCAGCCTACACGCTCATGATGGCGGTCTCCCGCGTTCTAAATTACCTCTCTTATTTATTGAAAAATATTTACTATATATTTCTTATCTTATGTGTATGATATTATTGTAAATGATTTTTCTATTTAATTACTTTTGTAAAAATGTATTCATTGTATTTGTTAAAGGTATAGACAAGTTCTGGCCATGCGATTGCATTGTGAAAGAAACCTTGTGAAATCGATCAGTAAAGGTTGATCATCCAGCATATAAGTATTAGTGTGTACTGCAAGGTTCTGGCCGGAATCATCAAAATGATAAGATATTTGGCCCAGTCTTGGTAAAGTTACAAGCACTGTACACAGAAAGATGTATATGGGACTACGTGATACAGTTGTATCTATCCAGTCCGGATACATGTAATAATTTACTAAATATATCAATTAGTAGGCGGTTTCCCAGCAAAATGTTTATCATCACGTATTAGTCAAAACATATTCTTTCACATGATTGGTAATAAGAGCTTCCATTTCATTTTTTGAGAGGGGGACGTTCCCAAAACTGGTTTATACCTTTAATGTTCGAATATTTTGATTTTGACTGTATCTTTTTCAACGCAGAAAAAAGATAAAACCAAACCAACATTATAGTTGTCATTACTACTATTATCATCACTATTATTACCATTTTTATCACAATAATCTACATTATCAATTTTATTATTATCATTATTATCAATATTTCTGCCAAGTTTTTAAAGAACAGACACGCATATTTTTTTTTTGCAATCTTATTAATGCCATTTTCCCTCTCATTCGCTACTCTACCCCTTTTTTGTGGTTTTTGGTCGTCATTTATATTTTCATATGCGAAATTTGAGAACGAGAGTAAAAATATAATATGAAATCTTATAATCCTCCATATTTCCAAACCACACCACTTTACATTTTTAGCAACCGCCTCAAGTGAAACGATTTCGTAAGGCATAATAGTGAATTTTTAAAAGAAAATTCAATTTCTTCAAAAACTAAAAGAATATATGACACTGAAAAGCCCCTTAGGGGTTGACAGGAAATTCCTAAGACCCTAACCTTCAACTCGTTGTGCTGTTATCAATTTCTCCCCTCTCTCAAACAAATAATCATAATGGAAGGAGATCGTATATGGCCATCTGGGAGGGAGTAGGTATAGGAATCGTCATTTTGAAACCTAAGAAATCGTGTTATGAATAAAACTATCCGATCGTCTCCGAGTGAAAAAAAAGAACACCCCATTCCCAAGAGAGATGGAGATGAAAATGAAAATAGTTTCCTGACCAATGATATGCTTCAAATCTTCAAATTATGCCGTTTGACGAAGATCATACTGTGTTTACAGGAGCTGGGCGAGAAAACAACAAAATATTAAATTCAAGAAGGTTTTATTTGTAATATCTAATTATTTCCTCTATACAGGGGCGGGTACTGAGCAATTGAGAGTGCACTGGTGTTGTGTGTATGTGGGTTTTAGGGGAGGGGGCGCTCCGAAAATATTTAATGGATGAGAAGAAGGACCTAAAGTGTGGGGAGTAACTGAGATGGGTTGTTCTCCTCTTCTCTACATGTTCCCTTTCCGTCTTCACTATTATTTATTTCATTGATCTCTTTATCTCTTCCTCTCTCCCTACCTTATTCGATGGAGAGTGGTGGTGGGGGGGGGGGGGGGGGGCATGGTCGTATTTACACCATTCTTCTCTAACATAATACTTACAATGGGAACATATGTAACGTTATCATACATTCATGCATACATAAACCCTTGTTCTTTTTGTAGTTTTTTGCGTTTCAAACTTAAATAATTTATTTCCAATGTTTTTTTTCCGCACGCGCACCCACACACGTGCACACACGTACTATTTCTTTTTGGTTCATATTCTATTCCTCCAAATAAACAGAACCAAAAAAAACACATCAAAAATAATTTCGTGAACATAACTATGCATCATATACATGGATGTTCCATTACAGAAAGGAAATAACATAAAGATAACAATTTACATCACATGATTATAAACTACATACGAATAATGACAAATTGAGGTTTTTAAGCTAACTTCAACACACACACACATAACAAAAAGTGTTCACTCCTCGGCCCTTTCAGATGGTGATTTTACATTTCAGTTTTTAGAGTGGCTGATCACACCATCGGGAGGTCCACTCACGTTGCAGAATCTACACCCCTGCCAGACCCGTTATAATTAATATACAAATAATACACAGCAGTGAGGGCATTAGTAAGAATTACCCACATAAGGTACGTTTGGAACAATCTAACACTGTTGAACTGTTTCGAAGGCACCGATGTGAAGATAATTTTACTAATGCCCGAACAAAATGATGTGTATTATTGGTTTTATAAGATGATGTTTTATTTTTTTTATAAAATCATGTTATATCTAACCATGATTTGACTAATGACGGGTCACTAGCATTAACTAATGACCGGTCATCAGTACAATAACGTTGTTAGGCAAAATAAATACCTGGTCACGTGTATACGCTCTCAACCAATCATTTGATTAGGATCCGCTTCATCATCTTATAAAACAGTATACTTCACCTCCATTCTTCTGCGCCGGTCAAGACGGCCTCCTCGAATTACGCCTCTACTATCATATCCCCTTGTGCCCCACTAGCAGATCCACTCAAGTGGCCGAACATAAACCCCTGCCAGCCCCTATGTATTGCATCCCCGGTAATCCCCCGTAGGACCCGCCGGAGCTCAGGGAAGATCCCATGTCTTTGTTCGCTTCCGATATACTGGATAAGAATGAGCTCCTCGAAGACCCTCACCCATACTTGAACCGTGTAGTAGGTCCATGCTTCAACTGAGTACTTAAAGGGACTTGGTAACATTGTTCAGATGAGAGAAAGTGGTGCTAAGGTAGTGACTTCAATGCTAGATGTATTAAAGATAATTTGAAAGTTTGAGTGAAAATGGACCATTATTAATGATATGAAATTGGGAAAAACTGATCTGATCGATTCCTTAATTCTCCTAACTATATCATCACAATTTAATTACATTTTAGGTAAATGTAAATCGTCACAAAACAATAAATTGGCTCTGTATACCATTCCAGACACTTAAGTGTTAAAATATTTTTAAAAGCCAGTATTATGTCTTTTTTTTCATGGAAAAACGGTTGGGTATATTCCAAAATGGTTTGGAGTATTTACTGTTAATCACTGTTAGAGGGTGTTGCACAGTGATACCTTCCAAGAAATCCATATATATTTTTTGTGGTTTGAGACTTTTTTCAGGATTTGTTGCATGTTAGAGGGTTAGTACAGGAGAAGGAATAAAATAAGTAACATTTCATACACAAAATTATGCAATTTTTCATCAACTTTCAACAATGTTACCGAGTCACTTTAAGGAGGATCTTGACTTCTTGCATAGTTAAGAAAGATGATTTGGGGGCTTTTTCACGATCTTTATGCGCCTCTATTCTATAAATACATGTAGCATGAGCAATCCCATCATTAAGGTTAACCTACCGTGTTCTATACCTCTATGGCTTGAGGCGCTTTATGCGGGGAAATTTTCAAATCAATATGACAGAATGATGTTGAATTTTCATGGGATATGTTTTTATAATGAGTGCCTTGCTGTTTGTCCTTCAAATTTGTAAGGCTTATTCTGATATGAAAGTGAAATTCATGACTCTATCATTTCTTGTTTTAATATTTTTTGTTTTATTCAAACCTGAAATTATCTGCGAACGTGTTAATACAATTTGATTTAACCCTCGATAAGCGCCTACGTAATATCGTAGTGCTTTTCAATTCAATTCGGGCAATTGTCTAACACAGAATGATAACGTTCTCTTAAATTATTAGAGTGGTCTACACTCTTGATCGTGGATGCGAACATGAATGGTTTAAATCCTGTTACCATGTTTATACAGCGCTAAAGTGACTCTCACACTCTGCCGTGTAGGCCTACCGTGTGCCACCGTGCGCGAAAATGTCTGCGGACGGTGGAGAACGGCGAGGGCACACGGTGGTTCGTTATCAAAGCGGGCAACACGTTAATAGGGCGTTGGCGCTTATTTACACCCGGTAGGACCCGGCGAAAGTTTTGGGCATGTTCAAAACTTTGGCCGGGTGGCACCGGCCGCAAGTAAGCGGCAAGAGGACGGTGTTGAACGGTATGAGGACGGTATGAATACGTTATGAAAACGGTCACACTGTATGAACACGTTCACAACACGCTCATAACCCGTTACAGAACGGTGATGAACGGGCAAAAAAAATGGGGTATTTATGGCAGTCGTGTCATGACGTCAGCAGTCCGGGGACTCGCTCACAGGACGCTCCGAGCGATGAGGGGACGCTAAGTGACTGGTAGGTGGCTGCTACAAACCCGGTGCACACGTTCGAGACCCGGTATGGGCCCGGTATGGAAACGGCCAAAATTTTCAACAAAAGTCAATCTGGGCGGTGAAGACGGTAGAAGCACGTTCAACACCCGGTATGCGCCCGGTGAGAACGG
Organism: Strongylocentrotus droebachiensis; assembly: GCA_035222895.1. Taxonomy (NCBI): domain Eukaryota; kingdom Metazoa; phylum Echinodermata; class Echinoidea; order Camarodonta; family Strongylocentrotidae; genus Strongylocentrotus; species Strongylocentrotus droebachiensis. The sequence goes on along the minus strand of JAVYIG010001660.1, from coordinate 217,416 downwards.
TCAGAAGATGGCAACGAAACGGTGAAAAGATTAATTTTATCAATTTTTTTTTTTGCGGCCGGGGACAAGTTCGCTCAAAACCCAACGTTCTGGAATCTGTTGTTTTTTAATAGCCCGGCAGGTGGACGGTAGGCCTACACGGCAGAGTGTGAGAGCTCCATAATGATTTTAATTTTGACAAGATATTAATCATAATTGGTCTTTCACGGCCAAAGTGTAGTGAGTTTTATAAAAATACTTTAAAAGATTTAATCGTCGTATATTGATGCACTGTGAACTGATAACGGATGTTAATACTTTCCAGAGCTATTTCGAGATCTCAAAGGGATGTATGCGCCGTACCCAACATGCTATCATCATGACACAAGTTAATGTGTGGAACAATGTTTTACAAAAAGAAGGGAAGAAGGCACATTTCAAAAATATACACGAATAATTGACCTTTTTGTTCTTCTGCTGTGTACTTTTTTGTAAGGTTGCTTTTTCCCTTCGCCATTCTATTCTACCCATGTTTGTCTGTTTCTGTGTCTGTGTCTGTTAGTCTGTTTGTCCCGCCCCTTCCTCCCTCCTTTTTTCAATTTTGTGTTCTCATCAATACACCAACTCCACCTTGGCCGGCTAGATTCAGCTTAAAGGTAATACCAAGTTTTGGGAAATTTTGAAAATTTGGTGGATAGTGATTCTTTACAATTTCGATATATTTGGATGCCCCTGTGGATTTATTATAAGCACTAGAAATTTAGCCTCTAGAACACTTCTGCTTTCGAGAAAAATTAAATATAACAATTTACCGGTGCTCCCGGTAAATTTTGATAAATTTCACATAGCGCCTACGGCCGTACAATGGTAGCTGCGACCATGAAAATCTCAGAATTTGTAGTTGTGATATATAATTTCCAAACGGGAATAGCTGTTCGGTCGATTTTAGTCAAGAAACATTGCTTTATAGCTTAATTAATATCTTGACCTTGAGAGGGAGCTATACAACATAATGCGTGTATTGTTTACAATTTCATAACTTTAGACTCGATTTCAGCCGCGACAACGATCACTGAGTATTGTAAGATCGCACATGATTTCAATATGTTCATTTATACCGAATTAATGACCCCCATACCTAAACTTTGTATTACCTTTAAGGGATCCTATTATCTTAATTACAATGTGTTTAACGTCATGAACGTGGTGCAAGTGGGCGACCGCCTTTATTAAATGTTCAACATGATTGTTTTTGTCGCCATCGTCCAACATCTAATTCTCTCCCTCTTTTCTCTATTTATTTTCACCAATTGATACACCAACTTCACCTTTGCACCTGGGAGCCGGCTTTATTCAGGTTAAGGACTCCTATTATATTTATTATGATTTGTTTTAACATCATAAACGTGGTGCAAGTGGGCGACCGCCATTATTAAATGTTCAAGATTATTGTTTTTGTGGCCATTGTCCAACATCTACTTTCCCCCCTCCTTTCTTTCTTTATTTCTAACCAATATACGGACCCCCATCTGGGCCGGCTAGATTCAGCTTAAGGGATCCTATTATCTGTATTATAATGTGTTTTAACGTCATAAACGTGGTGCAAGTGGGCGACCGACATTTTAAATGTTAAAGATCATTGCCTTAGTGGCTATTGTCCTACATCTACTTTTTTTCTCTCTCCTTTCTCTATTTATTTTCACCAATACACCAACTCCTCCAGTCTTGGAAGCTGGCTAGATCCAGCTTTATGTTAGTTATAATGTGTTTTAAAGGGATAGTTGAGTTCTGTTTTCAGACCGCAAATGCCTTCAAAGTGCATGGTTATTGCTCTTATTCTCATCTATGACATTTCTAGTGCCCCTTTAGAACCTAAAATTGCTATGAAAGTAATTGTAGACCCCAAGATGTGTGAAATTTAGCCAATACGCTCATACCAATTCAGCTCCACTTTCAAAAGAATACGGTGACCGTTAATTAATTATTTAATTAAAAATAAAAATACTTGGGCCGGCTGGTTGCGGCCCATGGGTCGGCATTGGCTGAAATACGACGTACAAGGCGCTATTTTGTTTATTCAACGGCTTTTTCAAATTATCTAATATTTGTGGTGGTACACAAGTATAAGAGGTCGTTATATGTATGGATATTTCAGCCGTCTCTGAACTGATTTTGATCGAACAAAGATGATTTTGTCATTTAAATTGTATGTTCTTTTAAATTTGACACTCATTTTGTCATTATCTCACAAACAAATTATTTTGTGTAGCGCCCTCTGCAACAGAACTCAACTATCCCTATAACGTCATGAACGCGGTGCAAGTGAGCGACCTCCATGATTGTCCTATGTGGCTATTGACCTACATCTACTTTTCTTCCTCCTTTCTCTATTTATTTTTCACCATCTAATACACTAACTTCACCTGGGAGCGGTCTATATACAGCGTAAGGGCTTCTATTTTATTTATTATAATGTGTTTAAACATCATGAACGTGGGCGACCGCCATTATTAATGTCCAAGCTGATTGTCCTAGTCGCGATTGTCCTTCACCTACTTTTCTTGGGGGTATTTCGCGAGGGTGGATGTCCAGTGGGGAGTTATCATAAAGTGTCTATTCATTAAACTTCCGTACCCCTTTTTGGGATCACATTACATAATGTACTTGGTAATAGATAAATGCATTATCACCTGAAGGCACTTGTAAGCTTGATATTTAATCGTGAATATAGGCCTCTGTATGGAGAAATTCGATCAACATACAACTTCAGAAAGGTCATCGTCTGCTAATGGACAATTCTTGTTGTTCATTAACAGTAAGAAAAAATAAGAATATTGTATTTGCACCGAGTTTTAATATACCATGAGAGGTGTTTAATACCTTAATTTCAACTGGACGAATAATTTCAAAGAAGTTTTATGATTGCACCATTGCTTTTTCACCCAACACTTTTGACTGATTTTTCGTTTGAGGTAAATGGCACGAAAATAAACATATGGACGTAAATGTTTTTCGGCGTTTCTTTTCTCCTGGTTCTCATTGCGATAAAGGTAGGGATTGATTTCAGTGATTTCGTTTTCATTTAGAACCGCGACTTTGAGCTAACAGTCATATTTTCCCCTGTATGCGACCTACAAGAAACAAGCAATTCCTAAACTACGCCACACTAGGCCTTCACCTTCTATTCGTGAATATCCTAAAGCTATACAGGAATATCTATGGTTGATCCGTTCCTACTGACCGGAATATTATATAGATTACAGGTCCGGAAGCGAAAAGGAATAAGCTTGAGCTTTCTCTAGGATATTTAAGAACTAGTGTGACTGCCGGGATATTTCTTTAACTCTTTCTTCTTCAGTTATTACCTAGAGCTTTATCTTTTATGCTTATTTAAATGACCAAAGTCCCACCAACGAGGTCGTCATCGGACATATCATGGAGTTAGCTTTAGTAACTCCATGGACATATTAAAAGCAGACCACACAGTACAGAATCGGTTAGTGTTAAGTCGGTTTGGCGGTGTGACTTGCCGGGGTATTATACCTTTATCACTGCGGAACCGACTTTAAACTGATGGATTATTTGCCATTCCGGTTAATGTAATGTTTTATTCAGCATGTTGTCGGCCTAATAGGTGTGATTGGGTGTTTCGATTACACCTCCGAACATGCCAATCCAACTCGAAAGAAACCAATTCTCGCCTATTTAGCGGGTAATGTATATGCTGCTCTGTTAAGCTAGGTCTGTTATTACACATCTTCTTGAACTAGGTATGTTATTACACATCTTCTTGAACTAGGTCTGTTGTCGGTCTGTTGTCGGGTTCATTTGTGTAGATGAGGTACGAAACTGCCAAACAAAGTGGCAGCTTGTTGTAAGTTATTTATAAACAACGCGGCATACAATACCACAAGCAGGTGAAAATACACCTCGGGAAATTCCCAATTCTAATTCTGCTTGCAAATTTTCAAGGTAATCTTAGCACCTTTCTGGCAATGAAAGTATCACGGCGACTATTATTAGATTGGCATTTTGGATGGATGCAATGTTAAACGACATCGTATGCCACGGGTTGACATTGCAGTTGAAGTTGTATCCTCCACATCTTGAAGTGAGCATCAATACCTGGAAGTTTCCCAGCGGCAAAGCCATTCTAGCTGGCCAGGTATTACACCAGCGATACCGGATCACAGTTTAAGCCTAGCCGTATGCATATTGATCCGGCCTGGAGATGTAATCCAAGCTATATTTGAGCGAGGCGGAACTCATGGATTAACAACGCTATGAATAGATCCGTTTGAGTTTACCTGTTTTTTTGGTTATTCCGAAATACCTGCTTGTGTGAAAAAAGTGACTGTATCATTATGTTGTCACATTCTCCTCCTTTGTACTTGTTCCTGCTTTACTTTTCATCTTCTTCTTTTAGGGGCTTTGATGTTGGTGTTACTATTCTCCTTCTTCGTCATCCTCTCCTTCTTCGTCGTCCTCTCCTTCTTCGTCGTCTTCTTCTACTTCTTCTCCGTCTTCGACTCCTTCTCCTTGTCTTTTTGCTCCTTCTCCTTCACTTCCTCCCTCTTCTTCTCATTCTTCTTTTCCCTTTTTTCCTTCTTGAAGTTCTTCCTCTTTTTCTTTTCTTCTTCTTCTTCTTCTTCTTCTTCTTCTTTTTCATCTTCTTCCTCTTCTTCTCTTCTTCTCTTCTTAATCTTCTCCTTCTTTTTCTTCCTCACCTTTCGGTTTTCCCCTTTCCCTCATCCTCCTTCTTCTTCTTCTGCTACTTCTTTTTCCTTTTCTTCTTCATTCTCGTCCTTAACAATTCCTTTTCAAATTTCTATTTCATTTTGTTATTTTGTAAATTCCTTAGTGAACTCAGTTTCTTAAATCCACTTCCAGGCAGTTTCCTGCTAGTATTTTGGGTTCTAATTCGTGAGAAATTATTCAGGATCATCCATTGCTCCGATATGAATAATATCATCGTGATATTATTACATAATGATGCCGAAAGTATTTTTAGACAATAAGTGTACTAGGACTCAAAATTTGTCTTGAACATCATATTATGTAGTTGTAATTTCTGAATGAATTTCAATCATATTCCGTTTCAACCAAATATTTCATGTTGATAGGAAAGTAAGAAGGAGTATGAGGGGTTTGAGTTACTTCTGAATTACTTCTCCTACAAATGTGGGGTTATAAACCTGATTGGAGACTGATTAGAAAATTATTCCGATTTATTTTCTGTTATATGCAAGGAAAGCACTGGTAATACGCCTACACTAAATTTTCTGACAGTCATTACGCTTGAAAAGACGTTCACTTTAAACAGAAATTAGGCTAAATAGTTCACTTAAAGAAACCAATTCTGATATAATGTAATTAACCTTATTGAACCTCCCAGGGTAACCCGCCATTAGCTTTAATCCTACCCATATTCATTACCGCCATTTTGTTAACTAAAGATAAAATATTACCCTTGGAAGGAGTATTGCTCACGTAAAGGAGTACTAAATCTATGATCCGTGGCGCCTTTCATATTAAATCTTTTACGTGCAATGTTTATCCCGATTCTAAGTGGATATCATGTTTCGTGAAAATGGAAATGCATTTTATACCAAATATGGACTTGAAGTTGACGTGGAGTTGACGTGTATTGAAAGCATTTTCATTGTTACGCTCTTGTTTTAAGTAATCGTATTTAGAGTGCACATTATATCACGATCATAAAAAACATCACCCCTCTCCTCTCCGCCATTTTCAAGCCGAAATGAATAATACTGGCTTTGTCATTCCGTATCAATGTTTTAAAACCATATTCATCAAATCTCCCTCAGAGGGCCTTAACGTAGAGATACTTTCCTTCATAAGTACGTGCTGGGTTATAAAACGACCTCGCACTGCACAATATGAACAAGCATTATCTATAATAACGCCCGGGAAACGAAGGGAAGTGAACGAAAACAAAAAAGGAGATCGCAGTATCATTAAACAGTCGACATCAAGTCTAAGTGCATCTTCAAACTTTCGCATTGAATGCATGAATAAAAATGCAAGCACAATTAAACGGAAGAATCCAAGAGAGGAAAATGTTCACTTGCGTTCCCTTGTTTGTCTCGGTCACGATGATTACAAGGCCCTGGCAGACAACGAGATGTCGAGACTACACTGGCCATTGGGTAAACAAGGTTATGATAAGTACGATAATTTATATTATTATTATTAGTGTGATCATTATCATTATTGTTATCATTGAAAATATTATCATTATTATTATTATTTTGCTATTATTATTGACATTATTATTATTATTTTAAGTTTTATTTAGAAAAAAGTAATTTTTGGTTTTGAAGACAAAATAAACGATGGTTTGAATTGCATGGTGACTTTGATTAAGCATCAGCTATTCGTACAAAAGCTTAACAACAAAATTCCAAACTTTAGTTCTTTGAAGAAAAAAACAACAACTAAATATTATGAAGACGAGAGATATATTCATTGTATATCTGGTATGTATAAAAGTTTTTGTTTACTAAAAGGCAGTCACTTCAACATTTGTTTGTTTGAACAACAAGGAGAGAAATGTTCAAGTATTTTGTTTTTATTTTAGTTAAAGAAAGACCTCATTTAATTTCATTGATTTGTAAAATGTTTTGTGTGACTCAATAAAATAGTCTCTGGAGGGCTAAAATGATTTTAAAAAAAATATATATTATTAGTAGTAGTGTAGTGTCAACATGACCATCAGGTGATGGAGATGTGAGTTGGTCAGCTCTCTGTCTTTGCCTACAAACTGGCTCGGGTGGACCCCGGTTCGAAACTGAGTCACGTCTCTCGGATGGTGACGTTAAAGGTAGGTCCCCACGCAGACGTAAACAAACATATCTAGTTAACACACATCTGCAAACATTTATAAGACATCATCATTTTAATATTGTAATATTGTTATATAGAATGTGCATATATTGTGTGCGAGTAAGCCTGAATCCAATGACCGGGGTAATAATATACTTATCTGTAAAGCGCTTTGAGAGGGCCTCTGGTCCTGAAAAGCGCTATATAAGAACGAGCTATTATTATTATTATTACTACTGTTGTTACAATTAATCTGAAGACGTTAATCATAATTTCTTCGGTCGTTCACCTACCCCTTGCTCCGCCCCTTCTATCATTAGATCCTAGCTACACCTTTTTTCATGATTTAAAATGAAAGTATTCCAAGCTTCATTACAATTACGTGACAGGAGGTGCTACTTCTTAATGACCGGATCCGCTACTGACAAATTGAAGGTGAAATGACACATATTTACAACGACAAATTAAATTTCCTATAGAATTTTATTTTCGTGTAGAAAAATAACATATCCGAGGCCTCGGAAGAGGCGATTGTCCGTACTCGAACTCTTGATATAAACTATAGTCTCCCATGATGGGATACTGCAACCTTTTCTATATCCTCTGCCTTTTCCAATTCCTTGTCTGGGATCTTTATTGTGTCATCTGTCAAACTAATATGCCAACCGTCGAAACAAGCCAAATCTCCTTGATCCCTCTTAAAATCTTCTGGGTTCACATCGTCTAGCAGACAATTTGATTTTTCTAGCTGTGATGTTTATGAACATTTGGATGATATATCAACCTCAACCACCCTCGCTTGAACATCTTTTGCAATTTATGTTAAAGTTTAAAGGACAGTGTATTTTGTCGCCGTACATATCATTTTGTGCAGGGGACTTTGACGAATATCATTGCTCTCGCCAGTCGTCTCCCTTAATGATAAGATGATGGAGAAGGTGGTGGTGTTTGTCGTCTTGGTGGTAGCTGAATATGGTTATCGTTAAGCAGGAGTTAAACAATTTTAGAAGAAAACAAAATATTTCCCAACAAATGCTACATTTGAGAACTAAGTTCAAGTTAAAATCAAATAAAGTAGATAATACAAGAAACTCGAAAATAAACAATAAAAACAAACAGAAAAATAGAAAAAGAACACACAAAACATCAGAAAACAAAACGACAAAACGGGATTTTTAATTTTCACATTTTGCATTTGGGATTCAAAGTTAAACTTGGTCCTAATATTCTAATGTCTATTAGGATAATTCAAACCACTTTTCCATAAAACTCAATTCTATAGTTTTTAAATTTAGAATATATCCTTTCCTTTCCAAAAATCTCTGAAAAGTAAGCATGTTGTGCAATAGATTAACATTTTCAAATAATTGGATGTTTCTTTCCTGGGGAAGAGTGAAGACGTATCCATTAACCTGCTATTATGAATGAACTACAGTGACCTGGAATCCAGTCTGCATGCATTCCTTGTTCCTATGCCGGGCAGCGTCTTATTTTTTCGTACCACGGCGAGGCCAGATTCCAGTATGAACCCATTTTCATACATAACAAGCTATGAGAGCTTGCAAAGAGGTCACAAACAATTCGACTTTGATTATTAATTTTATTGCTTTGCCTCACTATTTATAAAAGCAAAGAAACTAAATAAACCTAGATTTGAACCCTCACGTCAACTCCAAAGTTCTATTAGTAACACGCTGTCCTTACCGATTGAGCTAACGATGAGTTGATGACAGGTTGATTTGTATAATTACTATCACCCTATTAACCGCCCTACCGGATTCCACGTGCGCATGCGCTGGATTCCTTTGCGAGTGCGCATGCGCAGGTTTACCTCGCGAGCTCAATCTGGCCTCGCCGTGGTACGAAAAAATAAGACGCTGCCGGGCAAGCCTCGGGCAAACCTATCAGGTTGTCAAGGACACTCTTAATTTAAAAAGTATGCATGAATGTTATTAGCTGATCTGTTGAAACTTGATGCACCAGACGCACAATGCATATGTATGAGAGCTCAACTATCACGACTGGGAGCAAGTGGAGGCCATTGCGTGAGTGATGTAATCAAATGTAATGTTCAAATCTTTGTTAAGTGCCTCATTACAACTTATTTCATTCACCTGTTAGGAATAATTGTATTTCAATAGTAAGAATGTGAATTTGTTGTTGGTGAAATCAATCTTTATTCAGATACATAATCAGGTGAGATAAATGGGTACCTGGTAGGATTATTTCTTGAAATCCACTGTGCTCTCCCTTGAAATGTCAAATTCTTCCGTTTCCAAGAGTTTAAAAGCTGTTGTATTTTAATGAATCTTTTTTTAGACTAATTGATATTCATACTCAAAGATTTATTCTTCTAAAATATATAACCAGAGATTTAACAAAAGTATCGCACCAACTTATATTTTTATTGTCTCTGAGGGAGAAGTTACCCCAACCATTTGGCTTTAGTTTTATTCGTATTTGAATGAAGAATGCGAATGAGAATGAGAATTGCATACATTAATAGTTGCTCGGGTAGTTGATGAATAGGACACACGCTAATCCCTGTCCTACCTAACAACACGTACATGTAATATGTGCACAATAGGCCATTTTCGTAATGTAACCAAATTTTAATGCATAAGTCTTTGTGAAGTGCCTCAATACAAACCATTTCATTCATCTGATAATAAAAATAGTATTTCAATAATCAGAAGGCAAACTGCATATATTAAGTGTTGTTAGGTAGGTCAAGCCGTATTGTTTGTCCAGCCTAGCAAAAACTATTGTATGCAGTTCAGATACTGTCTATTGAAATACTATTATTCTTATCAGGTGAATGAAATATTGTGTATTGAGGCACTTCATAAAGACTTACGCATTAAATTTGGTTACATTACGAAAATGGCCTATTCACATTGGCCCGAATTCACAAAGCAAGGTTTGAGCTCAAACCTCCTTTTGTTTCGCCTAACCTCCTTTTGTTCTTTACAAACCAGGTTTGTAAAAAACGCGTAAAACGCGTCATAATAATTATGACGTAGGAAAACCAAGGTTTGTCGACAAACCTCCTTTGTGAATTCGGGCCATTCTGTCTATTGCAATAGTAACATTCGTAACAGGTGACTGAAATAACTTGTAACAAGGCTCTTATCAAAGATCTGTGCATTCAAATTTGATGACATTACGAAAATTGTCCATTCATACATTTGTGAATCTGCGATTAGACATTTCCCTAGGCTTGTTATACAGGCGTAGCATATTCTAGACCTAAACCGATCATGCAGATATGAATGTAGCGCGTTTCGAAGCTGAACTATTTTCTTTTCATAGCCAGCTTTCTTTTTTATATCGCCCAGAGAAAATTCTACTTTTAATGTGTCGGTATACTTGGTATATAGCTACTGGAGAATCGTTGCATGCATGGAACCAAACACTTCAAAATATGTACTCATTCAATTAGCCGTGACAAAAAATTCCTCCATTGCGACTCATGACCGATGAAAGTAGGACATTAGCAGCCTGTTATGCCTAGTTCACACCGACGCCGAATGTCGCGCTTTAAATCGGCGATCAATTCGGCGTCATTTTTTCAAAAAATCTCACGATCTCCTGAGATATGTTATGCTAAGTTCACACCGACGCCGAATTGATGGCGCATTAAATCGGCGAGCAAAGCGGCGGCAAAGCGTAACAAAGCTTAATTAAAGCGTAAAGACCGTAATAGAGCGTGAGAAAGCTTTGAGCAATTCGGGACATTCGGCAAGAGCGCCAAAAATTTAAACTCTGTTAAGCTTTCCTACGCTTTGAGCAAAACTTTGATAAGCTTTGTGACGCTTTGATAAGCTTTAATACGCTCTCCCCGCTTTACGCAATTCGTGACAGATCGCCTCAAATTTTTAAACAGTTTAAAAAAAATTGGCGCTCTTGCCGAATGTCCCGAATTGCTCAAAGCTTTCTCACGCTCTATTACGGTCTTTACGCTTTAATTAAGCTTTGTTACGCTTTGCCGCCGCTTTGCTCGCCGATTTAATGCGCCATCAATTCGGCGTCGGTGTGAACTTAGCATTACCCACTTTTGAAGAATTGCCAATGGAACGAAATGGCCCCTTTATTAATCCTATGACAACGAGAGAAGTCAGTAATGAGTGGGTTAATTAGAGTGCCTTGGAGTGCTTTCTAACAGCCTCAAACAATCCATTTATTGAGGCGTCTTGAGACTATGTATATAGGACAGTCATGCAGGAAATGTAGGACATTGACATAGCTAATTGAGCTAGTTGGAGTCCAGGCATGGGTTGCGATTGTATTGTGCAACAAATTTGCTGCAAGAATCTTGCTGATAAAAGCACATGCACTCCACACAGAAACGGGTTTATGGGACTACATTATCTACAAACCTGTCAGCTGATTCTTATTATACAATGAATATGAGGCCATTTTGAGCACATTGTTTTTAAAGGAGACACTTCTACTACGATGTTATTCCTATTCTTGACATATATCAGATCACATAATTTTTAACCCATGAGCGCAAGTGTAGGACAAAAATGTTTATGATATTATTTCATCATATTTTAATCAAGAATACATTGGATTACACACGAAGCATGATATCTGAAATTAAACATTTCTGAATGTTGGAAACCAGTTGATCTATCTACGTAAGCCATGCGATTAATGAGTTTCATCATTATAGGTAAGATCAACGTTATAATCTTAAACATTTTTGAATGTTGGAAACTAGTTGATCTATCGACGTAAGCCTAGCGATTCACAAATTCCATCATTATAGGTAAAATCAACGTTAAAACCTTAAAAAATGGCAACCTATAAGGAATTTGAAATCACGACTGGATTTGTTTTTTTAATTTCTCGGTGCGCTATGTATATTTTGATGCACGTGATATACATTCCCCCTCAAGAATTGGAGCATGAGAGAGAAACTTATTCGGTGCCGATTTGGGGAGGCAGAGCTGATTCACTTACACATTTTGAAAACATGCGCACGGACCAACATACCACAGAAGAACAGCCTTTGGCTGAAGTTGGTGCCGTGCAAAAATAAAATAAACTGATGACTGAACTGAACATGCTCGCCCTCTAGTGGTTGACAGAAGCCAGACAGGAGGTCATGAATCACAACGGAACACAACCGTGAAATCGTCGCCTCTAACCCCAATGGATAAGCCCCATCAAAAGCATGCTCCATTTCCCTATAGAACGAGGCACATGTCAGGTGGATAATGTGAATGGATGCGGAATAATCTTACAGGTGTATGGCAGGCATTTGATGCCATCAAGATCAATGTCTATACGGAGATCGATCTTTTACCATCAATCTACTACTATAAACCTGTTTTGGATCGAGAAAAGTATCAATGGATCAGAGGGCGTGGATGAGGTATCCGACGATCGAACTCTGCAATCAATTGAAGACTTTTAAGGAAATGGGGAATCTCTAATAACACGGGATTCTAAAGAGTTTCGAAAATCAATTCAAGATCAATTGCCTCACGTTGATATTTTGAAAGTTTTTGCCACGGTTCTAAGAGTGGGGGCGGCTGATTCTTGCCCTTCGATTTGTCAATAATTGAACTCCAAGGAAGAACAGAGCCATGCGCCATAAAGTTAATGGCTCTGAAATGGACTATCCAACCATTTTATCATTATATTGATTGTTATATATTTTTTTTGCTATTGTTTTTATGATGATTTTCGGAGATAAAAGAAAAAATAATTAGAGGTACAAAAAAAGATGTTGTATTGCCCTTTGCGATAGACCCCAAAATCTTAAAAATTACGGTCAGCTTTTTAATAATTCGTTTTACTTTACCGTTTTTCATAGAAAAAAATATTCATTGAATAAAATGATATGTATTTTGTTTGTTTGAATATGATATAAAGGCATTAATAATCATCAAATTATCCCCAAATTCTCACTCGTCTTCTGCCCTAGTTTCAAAATCCTGCTAGCGTAAACAAGTAGACCCCGGCTTCATGTACGTGTATATATCAGCTAGAAATCAGCAAGATTTGGGCGACGTTCCCCGTTTTGAGTTTTTGGGCGATGGTCGATGTTTCGAGGGAGATAAAAAAAAATGATGGGGGGGGGGGAGATCCGGCCGACCAGCCCAGTTTCTTACACAATACAACATACTATTTTTAGGCCTAAGTTGTCCCATTGTTATTAGCCTCTTGTCGATGCCCTCGCGCTGTTGGAGTCTCTAAATTCTGGCGATCGAAGCGATTCAGAGAAACCGAGGCTCTGACTCGCTTCGCTCGCCAGAATTTAGAGACTCCAACAGCGCGAGGGCATCGACAAGAGGCTACATTGTTATTGGCAGATGCGTCTTTTATAGATCAATTTTTAGTTTTAGTTATAACAATACATCCGATCAAAATGGGTAAATTTGTTAATGAATTCTTGATAGATACATTTTTTTATTTGGGGGGGGGGGGGTCGATTGAAAAGAAATTTTGACCTATATTCTTTTGAATTACCAGCAAATTCGTAGTTTTTATGGATCGAACTTTATGTCATCTAGGGCTTGCCATAGATATACCATATTGCTGACACACAGCCATACCTGGAGTTCACGTGCACTTCCCCTTAGGATAACTATGCAATTAGAACAATTACAAGTATATGAAAGTTGATAGCTACCATACCTCGAAAACAAAATGTAAAGAACTAAAGCATTGCTTGAGTTTCACATTTTTTAGAGGAGGCATTTTCAAACAATGATAGGCTACATTCTTACGCAAAGTAAGAAAGTTGCATGCCTTGTGGAAAGAAATTCACAAGACGTGGGTGTTATATCTTTAACTTTCCATTGTAAGCCTCTTTCCACTTAAACAAATGTGATTTAAATCAGACGGGGCCCTTTTATATTCAAGTTATGCAAGTAAGTAATAGTCAAAGGTCATTTTTATGTGTTTCCGAGAATTTTGTACATTTTTCTTTCATTGAAATGTTTCTAAGCTATTTTTTCTTCTATTCAATTCACGGTACCCGTAGCTACATAGATCATTGTAGAATTAACAGCGCTTCAAAATGATCATGAAGTTCCTCAAAAAAGTTAAACAATTTGAGTGACCGGTTTTACCATACTCATTTTCTCCAATAGACTGTAGTGTTATGAAAACCGTTAGGAAAACGCAAAAGTTGATTTCGATTTCCAATCATAAATATCTTGATAATCAGACAGGCGATCGGCTTGTAAATGTCATGGGATTCATGTATGCCCTAAAGGCTTATAATTATGATTGCAGCATGAGCTAAATCAAGGATTTGTTTAAAGGATCTGAGACAAAGTTACCGGATCCCTTTAAGCTCCACTGTCGTACTTGTAGTTACTTGCTCCCTCTATATAGAAAACTTCCCCAATCGGTGCCTGCTGGTCCCCCATGATCCTCTTTTTCTTATGTTAGTTGAGAGCTGAGTTAATGAGATAGCCACCTGTCAGTGACCTCGCTGTGTGGTCTAATCCATTCTGGCCCAGTAGTATTGACGGTCTTTAATAGCTTCATGTGTCATGAGTCATGAGTGGGCAATCATTTCAGAAGTAGTTGCCTGTTCGGTGATTACCCCAATAAAGGTGATTGTCCTCTTTGAGGCCGTCTGGACGCTGCATGTAGTGTGTTGGGAATTGCCAATCGTCTAGAACTAAAGTTGATAGATGTATATCACTTCATTTTGCGGCGAAGATCCGTCTAAAATTTTGTATTTTGTTGATCATGCCAACGACAAATTTGAGTTATGCTGATGCAACTGCATCTTCAAGTTAAATGACTTTGATTTACTTTGGATTGTCTATCATGAAGTAAATTGAATCCTCTAACCATACAGTTACTATTTTATGAAAACCTACCCTCCCAGAATAAAATAAAGATTTGTCTTCAAATAATTGAATAACAAATTGCACTGTGATCTCAAAACAAAAACTTGAAAATTAAGTTTTTCAAGTTATTTGAAAGTTATCTCGGTGCCCTCAAACAACAAAACAATTATTAAAGTTTCGCCCTTGTCGGGTTTGTTTTGGGAAATGGTTAAAAGGTCGAAATGTGATGCATTTGATATCAAATGTGTCTTAAAAAATCATTACTTAGCTATTTCAGTGCATCTTTATCGTATCATTCATTTCTTTCGGAGTCATCCGCACTGAAAAGCGATAGTTGTTTATTAACTTCTTTACTCTGAAATGCATATCCCGCCTACTTCTACCACACTTAGCCAATAACGAGAACCTAGTTCACAACAAAGGCGTTTTTGTAGTAAAAAAAATGGGAACTAGGTCATATTAGTTAGAGTAATCACTCTCTAGTCGATATCCGACCTTCTCTTGCTTCATATCCATTTTCATTTTAATCCTCGTCTTTCTTCATGCTATCCATTTCGTAATGACCCCTTCTAGCGACACAATCACATAGTTTCTTCCCGGGATGACAAACATTTGAAACTTATATTACGTTTCAGGGAAGAAGCTATCGCACTTCGGAGTTCTTTCATGACCAGGACAAACTGGTACAAGTCGAGCATGGCCAGCAATTAATTATCCGGGATTGAAATCTGTTCAAAGACTGGGCGATCATTCTTTGCAAGCGCCTACACACATGTCGCAGTCCATTAATTCGCGCGCGGTATGCGAACCTGAACGTACGCACCTTTTGAAAGCATCGACGCTATGAACGCGGGCGAATCTTGCAGTGTTGGCACGGAGGCGTGAGAGCGTCGCCTTGCGCTGATGTGAGTATGTTCGGCAGGGGCGTATAAAACGCGGCTATGAGCATTGTAACAAGATCGTGGCTCGCTGGGCGGGTGACATCGAGTCGAAACATCGCCCGTTCCTGTGGCGCGCACCGTACCTAAATCAATCTTACTCGTCTGCTGCTTGGCAGACCATCGAGAGCACTTCGTTCTGTTTAGACACGCACTCACAGGCACCTACTAGTAAGAACTAATTGTGTTTCAAGTTTGGACAGGGTGTTGTTTAGGAGCACCTGGTGATCGTGTGCTCTTCTAAGAGGTTGATGGACCTTTCTCCGTTGAAAAAAGGCACGTACGAGCTCGTTTGTTGACGAAATCCTACTCTGTTTTCGAAGCTTTGGCCATATAGAAATAATACCACAGATTGTAGAAACTCGGGAAGTTGAGCAGTCATGAGAGATCTATGATTAATACATGTTTCATCCTGTGCAGATGTGAACTCATGATAAGGTAAGACAATATGTGAAGGTTAAAACTTATTTCCAATGTTTAACTGCGAGAAGAGAGTATCTTCCTTGTATTTGTATCCTTATTGTGTTATGTTTTTTTTTCTTGTGATATGCTTTTTAGTCCTGTAAAAATGAGGAAAATCATTTGAAGTAATTTTGAACACACTACATCTAATATTTTACGTGAGATTGCAGATAACAACATATTTTGTATTATCATGCAAGATGAATAGAATAGAAAGCTTGTAAACGAAAAGGCCATGCTCTTCCATTTTTCCAAGCTCCTCGATGGATGTTTTTTTGGATGTGATTACGTATTACAGTATGAAAGATTATGAAAGAGGACATTCAATTTATTTGATATGACCCCCAAAAACTATTCCCTTTTCAATCCGTTCACTTCAATAGCCGGTTTAAGATTTTGATATTGCATCTAGTAATTGAGAAAAGAGACTAAACTTTCATCTTCTTCTGGAAATTCAAACGAGGTTCTGAAACATGAATTTGCATGGTTTTAAGAATACGATGGTGTCTCAATTAACAATGCGAGAAGGGGCAGTATGAGTGCAATTTCTACCCACAACATTTTCATCTGTGACTTTTTAAACAAAGTTGGCACTGTACTGGTTTAACAAGTTTAAATTGGTTGTCATAATCTAGACTCCTCCCCATGCTTTCATTTTTTCCTTCAAAAGGGGGCATCTACTCTTTAATCTCAACGTCTCCTTGTCTTCTTTCCATTGATTTATTTAACAAAATTGCCTCCTCTGATAATCCCCAGACACTCAGCATCACGCATCTCTCATCTGTGAATGTTTCTGACACGTCTCCCTCAATTCTCTCATCTTAATCCGATACCCATCTCGTCTGTCTCCTGCAATTACTCAAACTTAAATTACAAATATCTAGCCTGTTATCATTGATATAAATCATTTAGACGAAAGATCGTACATCATTATTTAAGTTACAGAAAGTTAATGAAATTACTGGGCCCTAAGAGCATCCCCTTCCCTCCCCGAGACTCGTTCACATAACATGACGCTGTACATTTATCGAAAAAGAAAAACCTTCCCAGATTTCCTATCCTTGCACATGAAAGACAACTGCGTGCAACAAAATGTATTGAATTAGCTCTGATGTGTTGTAAAATGCAGACATGTAAAGCATATTGCCTTCACGTCATTACAAAAAGAAGAGAAAAAAGGAGAAAAATAAGAAGCATGGTTTTGCACGTCATATCTGAACAAGCCTCTCAAGGTACTATGTCCCATTTGCAGGCCCAAAAAATGAAATGGTTAAATTCCAAGGCATTTGAAAGACAATACTAATTTAGAACTTCCCTCTAAACGAAAGGGCTTGAAAATGGCTTTAAATGGGAAAATAACGACCATTAGTTGTCGAATCGACCTAAGTAATTGCAATCACCTAAGTGATAGTCTGATTTTCAGACCTTTTTACCAAATGGTTGTTCGTTTTGTGCTGCACAAAGATTCAATCAGTTTAGTATTGGCCATTACAAGAAGTGGGTTATTGGTGTAGACAAATGCTCATGTACCTGTGGCAGCTTATTCAATGTATGTTATTACCAAAGAAAAAAAAAGTCAGTCAGTCACTCAATGTCTGATAGTGAAGTCTATAAGATAAACGGGTTTCCTTGCATAATTTGAATACTATGACACTGCTAACGTTTACATTTCACAGATAGGGCATACATGACATATATTCATAACTCCTGCAAAGCCTTACATCATTTGATGTTGGTTGCAAAAGGGGCATAGTATTTTTAAAGAGTGTCTATTTAAAGGTAAATTAAAGATGACGTCGGATTCCAGCCATGCGACTTCTAAATTGTAATAGATACAGTCTAAGCTTGTTTTAAAGTATTCATGATGACTGATTATGCAGGAGAAAACAAAAACATATGTGTATACTATGATCATGAGAATGACGAGAAATTGACTGTTGATGAAAATCACAGGCAATACTGAAGCACACTTGACGCCACACACAGCAAGGACCCGTTTCACAAAGCCTTTTTTCAATGACAAATGACAAATACCAGTGACAAATATGCTGATAACCAATCAGAAGCAAGGATATCAGTAGCTTATAACAACAACTGTCACTTGTCACTGATGACACGTTTTGTGAAACACCCCCCAGAAGATATTAGCTGAGCTCGATTATTATCCCTTGGCACATACGGTTGCGCCATGAATGATCGAATTCAAGATGGTCATCTCTTTCTCGTCATAAACATTTTCCAATATTGAGGAATATGAAAAGCAATACTTTTCAAGAGGCAATTCGACTTTATAATACTGTTCCACGGCGACATGAAAAGAACGAAAAGTTGACAAATTGTCGGTCACATTGACTAGACTTTACGTCTTTAAAATTGCTTTGGAGTGTATATTGAAAGTTAATGCGTAGTTTGGGTTTCCAGTTAGTTTTACGGTTTAACAACCATACATCAGTTGGATGTATACCTGACATTCACGACTGCATGTGAAGGGCTTGCAGGTTAAAAGTCAACCCTGATCTTTAAGTTGGTTTGAAATATAGGCAGCAAAAGGAGATAAACTATTCAAATTGTGTGTGTATGCGTGTGTGTGTGTGTGTGTGTGTGTGTGTGTGTGTGTGTATGTGTGTGTGTTTAAGAGTGGATGCAGTATTTGAAATAAGAAATTCATGGATATTTGAAGATGCAAATGTATATATTTATTGTGTACCAGTCGCGCTTTATCATATACTGCCAATTTCTTTCACTTTACAAGTTTCAAGATTCTTTCGCATATAAATTAATGAACTTTCTTTATTATTATCTTTCATAAAGCACAGGGACACTTTTCTATGATAAGCTGGGAAAGCACAAAGTATTATTATTGTTATTTTTAGTCCATCAAACGTAAATTGGCAACGCTATGACGTACCTTTCCAAGGGCCTCCCCCGTTTGCTCTTAAGAAAAATACATCAACAAACTTCTTCTTCATGACAAGAAATCAATTTATGTACATGATATGTATTATAAGAAGATAATCCCAAAGATGTTCTTGCACAATCCCCTTCTGGGAGTGATATAATCCTTCTTGAACAACCAAGAAAATGCATGTCCACTTTAAGGAGTGTCTTCCTTGACAGATAATGCATAATTCTGATTTGTAGTCAGTGTTACGGTGTAACGACCGTCAATCAGTTGGACAGATAGCCGACATTGACAATCGGAGGTAAAGCGTACATTGCTTAAAGGGGAACCCATCACTGATATTTAAACCAGTTTGATATAACACGATCAGCTGCTAAAAATGACACAAACACATCAGTAATAGTTCGAGGTAAATCCGGTATAGTGATCTCATCTTCCGTAAACAACTAATAAAATGGATTCCAATTTTAAGGAGTGTCTTCCTTGACAGTTAATGCATAATTCTGATTGGTAGTCAGTTCTACGGTGTAACGAGCGTAAATCAGTAAGAAAGATAGCCGACATTGACATTCGGAGGGGGAGGGTATATTGCTTAAAGGGGAACCCATCACTGATATTAAAACCAGATCTTATAACTATGATCAGCTGAAAATGACACAAACACATCAGTGGAATTTTGAGGAAAATCTGGTATAGTATTTGTTTGAAGGTAATACAAAGTTTTGGTATGGGGTCATGAATTTGATTCAAATGAACATATTGGAAGCATGCACATCCAATCCTACAATATTCAGTGATCGTTGTCGCAGTTGAAATCGAGTCCAAAGTGATAACATTTTGAATAATAAACTGTTTATGTTGTATAGCTCCCTCTCAAGGTCAAGATATTAATTTACCTATTAAACAATGTTTATTGACTGAAATTGACCGATTGGCTAATACCATTTGGAAATTATATATCACAACTACATATTCTGAGTGTTTCAAGGTCGCAGCTACCATTGTATGGCCGTAGGCGCTATTTGAAATTCATCAACATTTACCGGGAGCACCGGTATATTTTTATATTCAATTTTTTCTCGAAAGCAGCAGTGTTTTAGGGGCTACATTTTCTAGTGCTAATAATACATCCACAAGGGCATCCAAATATTTCAAAATTGTAAAGAATGACTATCCAGCCAATTTTCAAATTTCCCAAAACTTTATATTACCTTTAAGTTGTAAGAGATATAATCCTTCGGGAACAACCAAGAAAAAAATTAGAGTGTCTTCCTTGACAGTCAATGCATAATTCTGATTGGTAGTCAATTTTATGGTGTAACGACCGTAAATCCTCTGGACAGACTAACAATCAGAGGGGAAGGGTATATTGCTTAAAGGGAAACCCATCACCGATATTTGAAAAAAGTTTGTGATAACTACGATCAGCTGAAAAATGACACAAACACATCTGTGACAGTTTGAGGAAAATACGGTATAATATTTGTTTATCCAAAAGATATCCAAAAGTGTGGGCCCCATAACGTATATTAGAGCACCTCTCCCAGTTGCTCTGTACAACAACAACAACAAAACAACAACAACAAAAAGGTGATAACAAAATCACAAATGTACACTTTCCCTTTACAATATATACACATATTTATTTGAATTTAGAGTTAGGGTTAGTTTTAGGGTTAGGGTTATGCTTAGGGTTAGGATTATATCCCAGTTTTATGATGTCCTGTTAAATACCAGTTAGGGTTATATATAGATGTCCTGGCAATACAACATCTAGGGTTATATACATATTATACATATTAATATACTTAATATACCTTTTGCAAACATATTTTTCAGTTAAGCATTATACATTGTTTATATTTATTGTTCAATTTAATTAAACTCAATTATTAATCATCTGCAAGACTTAGTGAAAATGTTGTAAGTAAGATTGCATAACCTTTTAAAACAATACACGAAATGATATTTGTTAAAAGGTATACAAGGCTTCTACAAAAGAAGGCACCTGATCATAATCCTTCATCACTAAGCAAGAAAATGGACTCCCCCTTGCATGCCTCTAAATTGTGTATTCTGTGACAGTTCATGCATAGTTTGTGGTTACTGTCACGGTGCAACAGCCGTAAATCACTGACAGAAGATGCTCGACATTGATAATGGGTGGTGAGGAGTTTATTGGTTGGAGGGAAAATTCACACTGAGATAAAGTTGGTTTTGCTAATTTATAAGCATAACGAAATGACAGAAGCGGATCATTGGAAGTTTGAGAAAAATCAGGTATGAGATATTTCAAACAAATTCATGAATTTTCGAAATATTGTAATAGATCAAGCGCAAATTGGCAACTCTGTGACGTACCTTTTGATGACCTCACAGATGTGCACGGTACGAAAAGAGAAAAGCATAGAAAAATTGAAAACATAAACACATTTCCTTAATTTGTTCTTAATTAAGACGAGGGAAATGTATGTACCATCTAATAGTGCAGTTACGTTCGTACTCAAATCGTGAATTGAATAGATCTTATGCTTCATCAATAACCAAGAACATTGGCATAGCCTTTAAAGACTGTCTTAGCTTATATCTGCAGTAAATGTCATCCGTTTAACAGCGTTAAACCACTTGGACTGCCACCCGACACTGACAGTCGGGTGTCAAGGGTTTCTTGGCGTGTCAACATTGAGACGCGTTCTTAGACCCTGAGGTGGAGCAGCGCATAACTAATTTCCCAGCCATCCACTCATGCCGAATGTAACAGACACAATACACCCACCTTTGGCAAGAATGCAGTATCATTTGGCTTTCAAGGAATATCTCATAACACACTTTTTGAGCTACTGTCCGCTTAGTTCAAGTTATTAAAGTTCAAGTTCAAGTTCAAGTTTTATTTCCATTTTCAAAAAAAAAAATACAAATTATGTACAATAAACAGACACAATACATCCTCTTTTGGCAAGAATGCAGTATCATTTGGCTTTCAAGGAATATCTCATATCACACATTTTGAGCTACTGTCCGCTTGGTTCAAGTTCAAGTTTTATTTCCATTTTCAACAAGAAAAATACAAATTGTGAACAAAAAATTAATTAAAAACAAAGTTTTACAAAGCATGCAAAGTAATCATACAAACATTACAAAAACATTATTTATATTATTCTTATATAATTAGCCTTCACGACGAGGAATTATAAGATAATCATATCATACAAGCTAAATAAAGAACAAAATAAAAATGTTGTTGTATATTTATATGTCAAGTGAAAATGGAGGGATCCACTAAAAAGCATGGCTTGTGTAGAGTGTAGACCCCTCAAAAATAATGCTATGACAAAATAACACAATTATCACTATTCATCTTGTATCTGTCATACCTCCATAACTATGTTATTAGAACTATTTTTATATTAATTTATTTTTACCCCCTCTTGTTGCGTTGACGTGTGAAAGCAAAATACACCTAATTGCAAATTTTAAGAGCAATGCCGAAGGTGGTACCGAATGAAAATCAGAAATTGCTGTTGGGGTGTTCGATTCAATGAGAAGAATTGAATGAAAATGAATGAAGACTGTGAAAAAAGGCCCCAACCCCTCCCCCACTTTGGTTCATGAGTATTGCTCAATTCTATTTACTACACCATAGATTACGTATTGTTATTGTTATAAAAAGGTGTCATTAACTGAAATAACAGCAATAAAATAATAATCATAAAATGGTTGCAGTTTCTAGAAGTAAATGAATATAATTCTACATTTGGGAGAGTCATAGTAAGGATCAGTATTTTTGAAATAGAAATTCACCCAGCTAAAAAAAGAAAGGGGGGAGAGATCCACTCTAAAAGTAATTAACAAAAATTTATTTAGAGTTGGTTAAACTCCAATAAGGCAAACGTAATTGATCTCGTATATGAGCATAAAAGAGTGATATCCGCTCTTCAGCATACACGGGGAAAGTTTAGTTTGAGGATGGACAATTTCCATTACACGAGTCATTAGTTTTAAGTATCTCAAATGCAGCGTCTATCTTTAACCGACGGTGAGTTCTGTAGGCCAGCAGTCCGTATGTCGCTGATAGGTCTAATTAAAACACACACCACGGTACACGGTGCTTAAACGTATTCAATTTAAGTGCAATCATTGGCCATCTGTCTCATCCCCTTCAGACAGTGATAGCCGCTATTACTAGATTGAATTTGCGCTCTTCTTCGCAAACACTCTTCTGTAGAGATTTGAGGAGGGATGGATGCTAGGGTTGCTTTACCATGGCAACATAATCGGTGATCCACCGCCGGCCACCTGACCGCTTACACGATTAATTACATAATGGAATCTGTAAATGCAGGTGACACGGGTGCTGCGGGGGTTAAGCACGGACGATCCTACGTTGTTTACCCTCCCGAGGTGAGAGCTGTTTCGTCGAAGGCGGGAAAGGTGTAATTGATACAGATATTACGGTGTGAGGGATGAAGAAAAGAGGAGATGTAGAAATGGAAGAGAAAGATAATTGGAGAGAGAGAGAGAGAGAGAAAGAGAAACAGAGAGAGAGAGAGTTAGAGAGATAGAGAGAGAGAGAGAGAGAGAGAGGAAGAGAAAGGAAAAGAGAGCCGACAAATTTGATGGAGAGAAACAAAAGTAGACAGGGCAAAAAACCCGGGAAGATACAATTTAAAAAGTAAGAAAACAGTGATTATTGTTACAAGACCTTCAACGTTCGAATGCGGAGAAGTTGAAATGGATACAGAAATTATGGTGGAGGGATGACGGATGATCTAAGAAAGAGAAGTAGGGAGGAGAGATATAGGTTAAGAAAAAAAGAGAAAGAAAGAAAGAGAGAGAGAGAGAAAGAGGAAGAGAAAGCCGACAAATTTGATGGACAGAAACAAAAGTGGACAGGGCAAAATATCCGGGAAGATATAATTTAAAAAATTAAAAAGGCCGTGATTATTGTCACAAGCCCTTCAACGTTCGAATACGGAGAAGTTGAAATAGATACATAGATTATGGTGGAGGGGTGAATAAAGAAGAGAGGTATGAAGGGGATATAAAGGTAAAGAGAGAGAAATAGAGAGAGAGAGAAAGAGAGAGAGAGATGGGAAGAGAGAGCAGGGAAATTTGATTGACAGTAACAGAAGACAGGGCAAAGAACGCCGGAAGATAACATTGAAAAGAGAGAAAAAAAGGCAGTGATTATTCTCACAAGATTATGTAGGTTAGGTTCGCAGCATCCGAATGCATAACATGTGAAATGTATATAGACATTATGAATGGTGGATGGGAGGGAAAAAGTGATTTAGCAAGGAGAAGAGAAAGGCAGTTTGTGTGTGTGTTTGTGGGTGCCTAGGACATTAATAAAATGTGTGTGCGCGTGCGTAGACGTATTTTTTGTTGTTAGAGTGTGCGGGGTTTGTCGGGTACCTATGAATGTGTTTGTGTGTTTGTGTGTGTGTGTTTGTGTGTGCATGGGTGTGTTTGTAAAAGAGAGAGCGAGAATAGAAATGAAAAATAAGTAAAATGAGAAAGGGAAAACAAAGGGAGTGGAGGAAGTTAAATGCAAACAAAAAGAGAGTGATTCGATTTTAAGCAGAGGATTTTTGAACAAACAAAAAGGGCGTAATACATGAAGCAAAGAGAGAAAAATGGTAAACAAGAGATAGGATAAAGACAATAAAAAAAATTGAGATGGTTGTGAGTTTACATGTTCGGTAGGTCATAATTCGCTGACACCATACTTGGTGAAAATACCATTAATGAGTGTACATCGGTGTGTTGCAAACAGCCAAACCGCGGTCACATCAATAATTATTACCAAGTCTCTCGGAGAGTTTTCGGGGGAGGGAAATGAAGGATAATGACTTTTCCATATGCGGGATTGGTGGAAAATGCAAAGCATTGCATAATGCCTGCTCTTCATAGAAATGAAGGCTAATCCTGGTGATCTACAACACATATTATTGGGTAAACACCCGAATGGTGTTAAACTTCCCATGAGAGCCCACTACTATGTGTCTTTAAATGTTACGCATTGAAACGCTTAAATATGGATCTGTATAAGAACTACAGAGAAGAGCACGATTCAATGAGCAGAGGGGAAAACTGAGAGCGATAGTGAGAGACAAAAATGACAGATAGGCAGAAATGGGAGGCTGGAAAGAGAGGATGGTGAGTCAAAGAGAAAGGGTGATGAGATGAAAATAGTGAAGAAAATGGAATAGATACAGAGAGAGTGAGAGAGAGAGAGAGAGAGAGACGATGCGAGAAAAGGCAAAACACATTTAAGAGATTTAGAAAGGAAAAAGAACGGAATGAGCTCTAAATTGGGGACAGGGAGAAAGAGAAAGAGAGATATGGGGAGGGGAGAGAGAGGGAGAGAGAGAGGAACAGAGAGAGAGAGAGAGATGTGACAGAATAAAGACAACAAGAAGCAAAGATGGGATGCAGAAAATAACAAAATAGTCCGGGGAAAGAAACTGATTTCAAAATAGAAATGAAAACAAAAAGGAAACGATGAAGATAAATATTACATAGACAGAGAAAGTGATTAGAAATGGGAAGAAATGGAAACAAGAGGTGTTGGAACTAATCAACTACCGGTAGTAATGGGGTCACCTCCCTGGCTAGTTCTTTTAAGCGAAATACCACTTAGGTTTTAAAACAATATCGCACATAGTATACGGGCGTCTGACCGACTACTTCTGAAAAATTGTACCCTAATGACTGAAGGCTTCCTATACTCGCATTTGATGTTTAGTTTGCCCGTTTTGCCAGCGGGCACATTCGGCGAAAGATTACAGTTTCATTCAGTATATTGCGTTTTAATCTAATATTCAGTTTGGAAAAGTTAGACGCTGAGTGGAGTCAAATTATATTAGTGTATCGATCGCTGGCCGGTTTAAGGGAAATGAAAACGCCGTGAGCGGTTGCTGTTAGTTTTGGGGTGAATGGACGAAAGCGTGAGTCCGTAAAGTGATAATCGCAAAAGAATTTCCGAGAATATTACATAAATATCGACATTTTTCTTGCAAATCTTCCAAGGGTCTCCTTTTCTCTACCCCGTCTCTCCTCCCTCCCATCATGCCCGTTCACTCTATCTCCAGTAAGCCGACTCTCTCTTCACAGCTCTTTTAATCTTACGTTCTCTCTATCCCTCTCTTTAATTATATCCAACCATCTCTTTTCTGTAATTCTGTCATATTTCTCCCTCTTTATAGATAATTATGAGTTCTGGTTATGCGATTGCATTGTGAAAGAAAACGTTGTGGAATCGATCAGAAAAGGTTGATCATCTAGCATAACAAGAATTCGTGTGTACTGCAAGGTCCTGGAATCATCAAATGATAAGAGATTTGGCCCAGTCTTGGTACAGTTACAAGCACTGTACACAGAAAGATGTATATGAGACTACACGAACATGTGGCATACAAATCTGTCCCAATTTTTATGATGTTATATTTGAAGAGTCTTGCTTTTCGGGGAACATTTTTATCTGATGTTCTTCCTTCTCCACCTTCTCTTTAAGTGTGTTCTCTCCAGGCTGCAATCTCTTTTATGTCCCCCATTTTTCCATTTATTTTACATTTTGTTCTATGTTCCTTTACTTATCATTTTCCCTCTCTTTATCTGTTGATTTCACTAGCTTCCTATTATCTCGCTTCTCCCATTCCCACTTTTTCATTTCTTTTTCATTATCTATATTTCATCTCTTCAGATCTCCCTCTTTTTGTATGCACTGCTGCAACTCCTTGTCTTTATTGCCACATACAAAAAAGAAATACAAAATTGATGTCCAACAATGTATGTCATCTGTCTGATTATGGCTTTCTCCATCTTCACTGATCGCTCTCTAGCTTTCCCAATTCACTTTTGTTAATCTTACAGTCTACAGTTACACACTAATATGTGCTTCACGATCTACCTTTCCAATCACTTCCACAATGTTGTATGTTGATCAATTTGTCCAATTACTTTCACACAGTTTCATTTACATTGCAATTGCATGAACAGAACTCAACTTTATCTTGATCAACTTTTCCAATTACTTTCACACAGTTTCTTCTACAATGCAATTACATGAACAGAACTCAACTTTATCTTGATAAACTTTTCCAATCACTTTCACACAGTTTCTTCCACAATGCAATTTGCATGACCAGAACTCAACTTTATCTTGAGCAACTTTTCCAATCACTTTCACACAGTTTCTTCCACAATGCAATTTGCATGACCAGAACTCAACTTTATCTTGAGCAACTTTTCCAATCACTTTCACACAGTTTCTTCCACAATGCAATTTGCATGAACAGAACTCAACTTTATCTTGATAAACTTTTCCAATCACTTTCACACAGCTTCTTTTACATTGCAATTGCATGACCAGAACTCAACTTTATCTTGGATGCAGAGGATTGGAATTCGAATTTTCAGGGCTCACAAAATGGGAATCCCTTCGTTAGAGTTAAATCTACACTTATTTAGTAACGGAATAAACTTTTTAAAAAATGAATTCCGCCATTTCTCAACCCTTTTGAGCATGGGTTCCACTACAAACGCGTTGATTCCTAATAACACTCATAAAGAAAGTTTTATGACCACGAATGCCCTATGAAGTGGTTTGTGTCTCCCCAAGCGCTCAATATAGAAAAGTTATTATCTTACACTTCCCTCAAAAGAAGACTCTCCGAAAAACTAGGGGTATTTCTAAAAGGGACCTCGGGTGCAAGGCTTGTACACCCATTAATGGTATTTCCACAAAGTCTGGTGTCAGTGAAATATTACCTACTGCACATGGAAACTGACAACCATCTCCCTTTAATATCATGGACATTTTTGCCGACTTGCCTTATGAAAGTAAACTCTCTGATTATGGAGAGCAAGAAATATTGATGTTGTAGAAATTCAAAAAAGTAAAATGCATCACTTGTGGAATACCTTTAAAACTGAATACTTACATACATCTTAAGATGACTTTGGTTTCCAAACCTGTTACCTCCATTTTAGTTTGGCTCCAAAACCATCTCAAATCTATCATGTTTATATCTTAGGGAACTGACCACTTGTTGAATTGTGTCGACTTAAAGGGCGGGGATGATAATTTTAGTAACAAAAACATGCTACATCTACCAATTGCAAAGCAAATACAAAATTAAAGTAAAAGAAATAAAAGGAAAGAAGATTTAAATTATCTTGTATAAAGGGTTTCCATATCCCATTGTTGTTGTTGATGTTTGGTATTATCGGCGTTTCATTTTTTAAAGAATATTTTCGCCTTTCACTTTTTGTTTTATTATTTCTAATTTCGTACTCTTCTAAAATCATTACAAAATAGTGCAACTTAAATCAAAAGTCTTTCATTTTCTCAGAACTGAGTTTCATTGCTGTAGAATACTCTGGAAGTAAGCTGTTTACATGGTAC
The DNA here is from genome assembly GCA_035222895.1 of Strongylocentrotus droebachiensis. Lineage (NCBI taxonomy): Eukaryota > Metazoa > Echinodermata > Echinoidea > Camarodonta > Strongylocentrotidae > Strongylocentrotus > Strongylocentrotus droebachiensis. Next base: position 189,057 of record JAVYIG010001660.1, on the reverse strand, counting down.
CAACATACTTATCAAATACTATCTTCATCCAATTAATGGATTATGTCTAGTCTTATCTGAACAATAACAACATTTCAAAAGGAATTATTCTCAAATTAAATTGACTACTTTTTCCACTGCCACATGAAAAGTAAAGATGCAAGCGCTCACATTTCTAAAAAAAAGATATGACCAAGACTTCACCTCCTCTTCAAAGTATTGGCATTACCAATTTTGCTTTGAAAGTGTTCCCAAATCCTCCTCAAATCCTTAAAAAGTCACGTGACCAATTAAAATGTAAATTTTAAATTCTAGCCCTGAGGGAAGACGCAAGCTACAAAGATATGTCACGACACATGTACATCAAAGGATGAAAGCAACGGACAGGAGGAGAAATTTAATTATTGTAGCGGATTAATTAAGAGGAAATCTACATTTTGCAGATTTAAAAGGATTAAACTTCACATTTGGCAAATTTTCTGATTCTTTCCATTATTGGCGTGCAACTTTTACTTGTGTATTAAGTAATCTGATTAATTATACATCAAGTGAAGCCGTTTCGTAAGAGAACAGAAAACCTTGCTTTAACTATCAGCTTTATTTAAAATATCTTTTAGGCTCCCGGTCATATTTGATTTACAGATAGTCAAAAGCTCTTTTGAATCGCTCTTTTTCCTTAATGATATTTATTAAACATCGTTCCCTTATTGATTCAAACAAATTCTAAGATGGCGTATTAGGTTGTTGTTGTTGTTGTTCGATATTTCATTTTTTTTCATTTTTGCTTTAAAACTCACCATTTTCGTTTTAAAGTGAAAGATCACTGACGCCAAGAAGTAGATAAAAGACGAAAGTATAACCGATGAATAATGTATCATTACGAGAATATGAGGATGGATACAAAAAATACCTAGGAATATTTTAAAGGAAAAATGATGGGTACAATAAGTGGATCCTGTTTGCATAATGTTTCGAAAGTTGTTGAAACTAATAGGCCTATGCATCTTATAACAACGGAACTCAACAATAAGAAGATGACTTCATCACAAACGATTATTTAAAAAAGAAATTGTCTGACAAACAATAACCCCAATCAAAGCTATGTTCCTTATATTTAAAACTCAAAATATGACGGCAATTTCTCGAAATATTTATGTCATCATAATTGTTTAGCCTTTGAGTATTTTGTACAAGGAATTTCTTTAAAGGAGAGTAAAACAAAATACTGGCATAATATTGTTTACCTACACGGGTACTAATCAATCAGTCGAAAGAACTTTGATACACTTCATGCAAAAGTATATATAAGAAAACATTAAAACGAAATAAATCCATCAACGCCCACGTGTCAATGCCCACCAAAAAACGAGAAGAAGAAAAAGTAGGAGGAGGAGGAGAAGAATACAAAGGTATAAGAAGAGAAAAAAAGAATAGAAGAAGCTGATGAAAAATAATACGAAAAACAACAAAAAGGAGAAGAAGAAGGTCAAAACCTATGTAGGAAGATTTAACACCCATCAAAAACTAAAAAATAGGTCAGAAATAATGAAGTAATTATCTGGATCGCGAATGCATTTTAACTGCGTTCGTAAATATGTGCCCTATTTATGTTTCATATATTTTTTAGCACGATGAAGGCTGATACAGAGAAAAGTCATGATATTTTTTTCCATCTTTTTATTAAAAATTTGTGGGATAGAACAACCTAATCACCAATATCGTTTTTCTTTTTTCCTCAGGGGTCCATTTAAGAAAATTATAATAATGAGTATTTTAATGAGTGATTATCATCAAAACGACGGAGGTCGCTCTAGGCTGAAGCACATATCAAATTAATAATGACTCGCTCTCAGCCCTTTGAGAGATGGGCAAGTGAAAACAAAAGACGATCACGCACTAATACAAAGAACAATAAGAATTTATTAAGTATATAATTAACAAGGACATTATTATACATGGTAAACAATCTGCTTTTATATTTATTGTGTGTGTGTGACGTAAGAGGTAAATTATTATTAAAATGGTCAAGGTAATTTCAGGGAAATATCAGTAGGACAGAGTGTCAGGACTAGTTAGAGGATAACAAGAAAAATATTGCTACAGCAGTGCATTGGCAAACTGTACGCCAGACGATGATTGAAATCCTATATTGCGACGAGCCCACGTATGAAAGTCATTAGCACTATTCACTATTGCAACCATTTTGGGGTATCAATTTTCTAGTACTTTCCCGTCTCTTCTATATGGTTGTAAATCATTATTAGAGAAGTTACATTGTTACTTTAATCATTCCATTGATTAGGTTACAATGATTGACTTAATTTAGTATAATTGGCAACGATAAATGTTTTAAAATCATTAAGCAAATAAATAGATACCTCAAAGGGGAAACTGCAGATAACGACCTTTTAAAGGACCTTGTCAGTCAATTGTGTATATTCAAACGCTTCTTGGTTTTAAAGGTATAAATACCAGTTCTGGAGTGGAATCGATCAGGAAAGGTTGATCATCTAGCATATAAGTATAGTGGTGTGTACTGCAATATTCTAGAATCATCAAACTGGTACGAAATTTGGCCCAGTCTTGGTAAAGTTACAAGCACTGTACACAGAAATATGTATTTGAGAGTACGCGACACGTGCGCGATATACATGTATAACTATCCGATCCGGATAGATATAATAATTTACCAAATATATCAATTAGTAGGCGGTTTCCCGGCAAAATTTGTATCATCACGTATTAGTAAAAACGTATTCTTTCACATGATTGGTAATAAGAGCTTCCATTTCATTTTTTAAAAGGAGGGGGGGGGGGGCGTTTCCTAAAACTAGTCTATACCTTTAACCATTAAAACAGAAAAACCCTTTTGTTACCTGTGATGAGTGAGTTTTCTCGGAGAAAAAAAAGGTTGCAATATATCATACAAGTTCATTAAAAACCCTATATACTGCTTTTATGATTGAATAGAACTGATTTTCCCCACTCATTTGGCTTTCGTGAGGTATGAGTGCATCCAATTCTGGTTAAGGCCAGCATCGGTTTTCAACTATGTCCAAGAAATTGTCTTTCGGCTGTTGTCCAATAACAGCCAACAGGGGATGAAAGGTACCTTGTTCCATTAGCATTCAGCGTGGGGAAAGTTTGGCATGTAGTCCTATGTAATCCAAACCGAAGTCTTTCATGCATTCTATTTTGATGTCGCGGGCAGGTGATAACTTTTGGCGTTGATGAAAATCGAATTCCCAATTTTACACCTCTTCGAGGATTATATACGCAACTTTGAAAGCCGATCGCAACAAAACAAATCCGTGCAAAATCGATAGGAATATACTGAATAACGATCCACTCTAGTCTGGTGAACTGTGTGCTCCAGTGGAAGTTTTAAAGAGTTTTAATTGTGGCGAAGGTGAGCAATTTAAATGTCAACCCCCTCTTTTTTATATCCCAACTATTGTTCAATCAATTTAGAATAAATCGGGACTAGTTTTGAGGACTATTATACGTAACATGTGACCATTAGTTTTGAACTCTGTACTAGATTTAATGCTTCAACGTTTGTGAACTCCCATGACTAGTACTTTTACCTGTGCTGGTGCTTTTGTAAATGTTTGTGATTTTCAGCAAGACCTGACAGCTTTGTATTGGTTTTGACGGTTCAAAGACACCATAACACACACGTACAAAATGGTCATGTTTGCATTATGTTATAACCAATCATGCTGACAGACTTCTAGGCAATTAGCTATTGCATAACAAGTACCCAACATTGTCTTTAACGCGTTGTGCTATCAAACATGGGTAAACTCTAGCAGTGTTTCCTTCAACACAACTTTAGCTTCTCCCCAGGTTGTTTGTACTATTCTCTCTGTTACGTTTAACAGCAATAAAGCAACAGTCGCATTCGCTGCAAGCCTGCAAGTGCTGTGAAAACACTCGCATCCCCTGTCTGATGACATTATTCAGTTAACGCTTGGGGTATCACGGGGAGCGCTTGTTAAGCCCACACATTCATGACATGGCTGTCATGTTTAAAATGCAGAAAACATTGATGTAATCAGAAGATACATTCCATCCATCCATACTCTCTCGCATTTCCTCCTCGCAGGTCCTCGGTTGGATAGTATTGACCCATTATTCTCGCCTCACACCTCGATCGTGCGCTGTCCCGGTAAACCGCTCAAATCGATTCGACAGATTTGTTGCTATTTTACTCCGTGAACAGCAAGAAACTTGTTTTTGGTATTTTTCTAATCTCCTTCATATTTCATATTCGCACCTCATGTGCTGTGTTGGCGGTAGTAGACTTTAATAGTTTGTCAGATTCTCCTGATTTACTAAGTGAAAAGAGAAACTTACGTTTTGTCTGTATACACTCTCATAATAAGTCGTCTTTTGATTTTACCAAGTAAATTGGAAGATACTTACGTTTGTAAACTTCTTTGGATTTTTTATTTTGAACCTCCTAAACTGCTAAATAAATTCGTTAGATTTCTTCGATTTTACCGTATGAATACAGAGATAAATATTTAAAGCTCCCAAACTCGTGCTATATAGTTTCATACTTTATGTCCTAAATAATCACATTCAGTTGGCACAAATTTTCGAGAAATCAAGTTAATGATAACTTAATGATAAGTTTATTAACCTGCTGTACATCCAAACGAAATTATGCTGGAATTACGTCCTACGTTATTGTAGTTTTTTTAATATTTAAATAATTCATAGACCAAATGACTGAAATTGCCTTACGTCGATTTTTTTCGAAATTCTTGGCAATCGACTTGTGCATATATTTGATGCAATGATGCACAGAGCAAATGTCCACGGAGCAGGTCCCTGTTTCACAGTACCTGTTATCAATAACAAAAGCTGAAATTCTAAGACAAAATTGCTCTTAGCCAATCAAATGCAAGGATTTCAGTAGCTTATAACGATGACCATATCTTGTTATTGATAACAAATTTTATTGAACAGGGCCTAGGTTTCACGTCACTCTTATTTTGTTATGAAATTATGTTTTAACTTGTAAAGTTAATGTTAACAACGGGAGCTTCATTTGATTCGGATGTCATGCCTGCTTGTTTATTTGTGTTTATTGTTTATGTATATAATTAAGTTTAAATGACGTTTGATTCATTAATAACTTCATCATATCCCCATCCTAACCTACAATCAACTCGCTTGGGTACATGTACATTAAGCTAACACTTATTCACTGAAGTTCCTATGAATTTCACCAGATATCAAAAAATTATAACTCACAATTTTTCAACAAAAAAAAAATTCCCCCGGTTTTTTTATCGGCTGGGGAAGACATCGGATATCAGCTACAAGCCTAGCCCCAGGCAAGTAAAGCACACTACAGGAATAGAATCGATATTGTTGGTTTACTTCTTTATTTTACAAATTGAGCACTAACGAAAAGATAAAATAAAGAAGACAGAAAATATCGTATACACTTTTTCCGGGGTCCCTGGTATAGTGCCTGGAGATAAATTATTACGTTACATTTCACGAGTTATTGCATTACGGCGTTCAAAGGCGTATCACACAGTCATGCTGCAATATGGCGGTCACAGAGGTCGTGCAATACACCCGACAACAATATCTTTAAACTTTAAGGTACCTATGCTTAAGGGCAGATCCAGAAATCGACTGCGATTGGGGGGGGGGGGGGGGTAGGGCATCATTGCAAAATATCTCTGACAAATCAAGCAAGTAAGCCAACAGACATAATTATTACACACCCTGTCAGAAAATTGTCATATAGGGTTAAATTTCACGTTTATCAGAGTATCCAAAGCAATCATCTTTTTGGCTGATTCTTTTCCAACGCGTTTTGTTAGCATTGTTAAGGGGTTATCTCACTGAGCGGCGAATGCTAAAAAAACGTTGCGAATTTTGATTTCGTCAACTTTTCTGACGAATGTTGGCAAAAATTAGGGTTCGCCTCTGCGACATTTAGCGACGTTTACCTATGTTTAGCAACACTTGAGCGAATGTTTGCGAAAGTGTTTGCGAAAGGCAGTCGGTGAATATTAGCTACTGTAAGCAAATGTTAGCGACTTGTTTGCGAAGATTAGCAACTATTTACCAATCCTTTGCCACTATTTGTGAATGTTTGGGACCTTTTGCTAACTGCTGGTACTCTAAGGGTCGTTTTTATATAGGAATCATTTGGTCACGTGGTCGCTAGCATTGGCGAATCAAACATAACTTTAGCGACACGGTCTTACAACCGTTTGCAAAGGCATACGACTGTTTTGGTAACGCTTGCAACTGTTTGCGGATAAATAAATTCGCAAAGAAATTTTGAACAAGTTCAAAATTAACTTGCGACGAGAAAAACTGTCCTCGAAAATGAAAACTGTTTGCGAACTTTCTTGCAACCTTTAACAACCTTCTGCAACCTTTTACGAGCTCTGGAGAAAATCAAAATTCGCTACTTTCGCGAGCATTCGCCGCTCAGTGAAATACCCCCTTAATAGCGAATCTTTGATAAAATGACATTTGCCAAAACAAAACAAAACCAACGACACCAAAGGTATTAAACAAGTGTAGCAGCAGAAACTTTCGAAATCTCAATCCTGGACAACTTCAAAAACCCATTACCCGTTAATGCAAACGGCATCGAGTCTCAAGTTTCGTCATCCGGAAATAGAAAATGGTGTAAATAGTTGTAAACAAATCTCCTGATTATCTCTTTCTTCTCCTCCCCTCTCAATTGCTCATCTCTTTTTTCTTACTCTCTCATTTTTATTTTCTACCCCTATCTCTCTCCGTCTCCGCATTTCTCTTCACTCTTTTTTTCTTGTAAAATGTTAGTATCTGTACATTTGATCATAACGATATGATTGAGCTTTGTTTTATTTATTAGCCGCTGTACCTCCCTTTGAACACGACGCCTTATATGCGACTGTGTGTGAGGGTGTATATGTGTGTACCCCATCACATACATACGAACACACACACACACGAACGCACAAACCGACCCACCAACACATGTGTGTGTGTGTGGTATATATATATAGAGGCCTTTCCCAAAATATGTGTACTTCAATAATAAAGTTTGGTCATATTAGCTTGAATCTCGCAATAATTATTTTACTTTATTTTATACAACTTCCAACACGTGGATTTAATGTATACACATACAATAATTGTCTTAGAACGAAAAATAGGCCATCTGCATGAACCCGTCTGAATATGGACGACATCCGATGACAAGTGACAAGTTGAAAAGAATATGAGAGAAGTAAATAGGTATGCCTGAAAATAATACGACGCTTTATATGTCATAATACTTCTGCAGATACGATGCAGTCTTTTCGTAGTTTATTCTCTGGATTTAAAATCAATTCAACTTCCATTCTCTGCGATCTACAATAATGCTGTTCTCGATGTATTTCAGATATTCAAATTTATGGAAAACCCTTCGGCTAGCCTTCACAACACAGGTAACGATGCATGTCAAGCGTATTGAAAAAAACAAGCAAATACAAAACAAAAATGGCGTCACTGAAGTCCCCGAGGTGCTTGTATTTGAATCCCGTTATGGACTTTCGGGAAAAAAATAGAGGAAGGGAAATAATAATCACCAGCATCAGGAAACACGGCACTCCGGAGGGGATGAGAGCACACTTATCATTTTAAACCTTATGCACCCGTCGAAACATGCAGGTCGCTCGGGATTGATCAATGCACGAATGTATACGCGTGGGATCACGCACCAAAATCCAGGTTTTATGTGGTGTTTATTTGGAATAATCATTCCGTTAACCTAGATTTGGGGAGCATTCGTTTCGCTTGTAATGATGTACTTAACATTTTGAAATTGTATACACATCAAATACTCTCGGATAGTATTCATCGCCGTAGGATCCATGCTTTGCCGTTATACCCATTGGAACCTCATCATCATCGATGCTGTTCCTTATTAGGGCCCTGTAATCCTAATTACCCATTTACACACGGTGAATAGTTGGAAATGTGGATTAATTTCTTGCCAAAGGACGTTATTGCCGAGTTGGCATTTGAACCCTTAACCCTGTGAGTGAGTGTCGAATGAATGAACTACGCTACTCCAGGGTAATTGGTTTAATGAATGGAAAAAACAAGTACTCGTTTTCGGGGTACCATTATTAGTAAACTCAAAGAACATTATCAATACATTAATATATCAATCAATCAATCAATTTGTCGATTAATCAATAATACGATCAATCAACGATCCAATTAATGCATAAATCAATCAACCAATCAATCCCTCAATTCATCAATCAATGAACGAACCAATCAATTTATCAATACATTTATCATTTTATTTATCGATCAATCAATTTATCATGTTATCAATCAAAATATATAATCGATCAATAAGTACATTAATCAATTTATCAATGAGTCATTCTGTCAATGATGGATTGATTACTTAAGCGATTGATGGAAATCATCAATAAATCAATTGATCAATAATTTAATTATTAAATGATATGAAAAATCCGTCCGAGAGAAACCACAGAATATGCATTCCATACAGAAGGAATCTGAGTAGGGGTTAGAAGGGGGGGGGGCACCACTATCGGAGCATCTTATAATCGACTTTGCTGGAGCTCACGAAGGGATTCTAAATGCATCTATAAACCCTGGAGCGACTTGGCTCTTGTTTTTCTCTAGCTTGCTCTAGATAAACATGTATAGGGGTAGCTTAACTGGCTTAAAATAATATTCGGTGACGGAAATGTCAGGCACTAACTTATTTAAAGTTTATTTTATTTCTTTCATAGTAGAACTACATTTTGTGAAAAAAATGACTTGGAGTATTGCCTGGTATAGTCAAGTGGTAACAAAAAAAAAATAGGAAGAATCTAGAACGCTGGCACGCATAGAATATTGGTCGAAACGCACCACGGTGTGTATATGTAACGATATTTCTAAAACTAGTAGTCCCTTAGCACCAATATGGCCACTTTCTTTTTCCCTCGGCCATTTTACAGTTTCTTCTTTATTTTTTTCAGTAATTTCATTTTTCTGTAGGTTTTTTATTTTTTTGTTTGATTTCCTAATTTGTGAGCCTCGTTCTTTAGATTGATTATTGTATATGTCATGTTCAATGTACAGACAAAAGTTTCATAAAATTATGTGATTTTCGTTGTTTTTGTAAATACATTTCTTTACATATTCCTGCTGAATTCATTCGGTATTCATCACTTATGTCTTAGTAACGACCAATTACAAATTTTAATTCTCAATTTTTCCGAGTTCTCTAGATCCCAAGGTTTCTTGATGTAATATTTTGTTTTGCGGAATTGTTATGACCTTACGACTAACCATGCAATTGATATTTTCCCTCTCCTTTACCAACGTTTGTTTTAACACCCTGCTCCCCTGTTTCCCTGGAAACTAGGTCATTTGTAGCCTTTAATAACAGGATGCCATCCCGTCTCGGAGGACAATAAATAGTGAAGTACATCAGGTAAACCGCGCGAAGATGCGTCTGGGGAAAGCATATAAAGCAAAATGATGGGCATTGATGGTTGTTGATAAGCATGATAATGATAAGGAATGGCCTAGCAATGGAATAAAGAGGAAAGGGGGGGGGATGGGTTGGACTGGGGCATGTTGGCAAAAGGAGAGGGAAATTGAAGAGAGAAAATATTTTATAATTGGGAGATGGGGAAAGGGGATCTAAGAAGATAGCATGACACTCCCACACTCCTATCTTTTCGCTCGATCGCTCCACTCGCTCGCATGTAACCTAACTCTAACACACATTGCACACGAGGCACCTCTTTGTTGACGCAGGTTGCTGACACAGGACTGCGACACCGAATGCCTCAGTCTTTGACGCATCAGGTTAGAGTCGCATCGCACGAAGAGGAAATTCAAAACAAATTGTTGTAGCCCGAATAATTTAATGGTACATAAACATTGCAAATATTGCCCTACATATTGGCGTATGGGTTATGTATTCACATGCTCGATTGGCGCATTGAATAGCGCAAGTCTCGTGTGCAGGCGCGCCGGAAGCAGTTTGGGACTGGGGGGCAAACATTCCAGGGGGCTCACATTCCAGACATTCCAGACACAGGACTGCGACACCGAATGCCTCAGTCTTTGACGCATCAGGTTAGAGTCGCATCGCACGAAGAGGAAATTCAAAACAAATTGTTGTAGCCCGAATAATTTAATGGTACATAAACATTGCAAATATTGCCCTACATATTGGCGTATGGGTTATGTATTCACATGCTCGATTGGCGCATTGAATAGCGCAAGTCTCGTGTGCAGGCGCGCCGGAAGCAGTTTGGGACTGGGGGGCAAACATTCCAGGGGGCTCACATTCCAGAAGCAGTGACGTAATGAGAAAAAAAGTTCGGAAGGGGGGGGGGGGGGGGCAGACGAAAAATCTGCATCACCACCAGTCTTACACGTTACATGCAGGTCCCGCGGAAGGTTTTTCAAAGTTGAGTATTATCGATCAGGTAGAGCGTAAATTGGCGTGCGGTCCAGGGCATGAGCCTCGGCAGGGGGTCAAGGGGCTGTGCCCCCGGAAGCTCAGGGGTTTTAGGTATTTAATTAAGGTCAGATGATTCCTGTGAACTTTCCTTTTCTTTGAATGGAATTGTATATGTGATTTAATTCAGGTTTTTTATTATTGTTACGTTCTTTTGGATTAAAAATACAAACCATGTTTACTCCTTTACTGTTTTTTTTTTTTTTTGGGAGGGTGGAGGGGGGGGCGTTTTGGGGGGGCAAAAATGCGTTTTGCCCCCCCCCCACTTTTTTGACTGGGGGGGCAACTGCCCCCCCTGCCCCCCACTTCCGGCGCCTATGCTCGTGTGCAGCGGAGTTAAGAACCGTCCCCCTCTCCCTTCCCTCCAGTCGACTAGACCCGGCTATGTCACTTGTGATCACGTTGCACTTAGGCATCTCACGCACATTAGTCCGTCCACGGCGTAAAAAAAATAAGTTTGCTTTGAAGTTAGCTTTGATAACCATATCAAAGCTGCGACGATTCGGAATGCGAATGCCACTTCATTGCACTCTCGTTATCAAACCGAACGATAGACTGAAGCTAGCCGACTGATTGATGGACAGATTACATGTTAAAAGGAATTGGATTTTATTTACTCTTTATAAAGCATCGTTACGTATAGTCGAGTGATTATGTGTTGCTTATTGGGAAATGGAATCAGTGCTTCACATCTTTTTTCTTGCTTTGCACTTTTCATAAACACTTTGCAGTTTGCGATAATGATTTACTAAAAGCCTTGGATCTTACAAAAGTATTTTAGCATTCTGCCACTCGGATGCTAGCTATGGCTCCCTAATGACTCCTTGAACAAAAACGATAATCTCCTATCAACTCAGAATGAGACTACATATCAATTGTCCAGACATAGAAATATTGATGAGTGAATCTAAAGAGGGAGAGAGAAAGAGAGAGAGAGATAGAGAGAGAGAGAGAGGATAGAGAGAGAGAAAAACAAAGACAGAGAGAGAGAGAAATAGAGATAGACAGAGAGAAGAAAAAATAGGAGGGGGTGAGAGGGGTAGGGAGAGAGAGAGAAACAAAGAGAGGGAGAGAGAGAAAGAGAGAGAGGAGGAGAGAGAAAAAAGAGAGAGAGAGACAGAGAGAGAAAAAAGAGGAGGGAGGAAGAGAGGTAGGGAGAGAGAGAGTGAAAGAGAGTGAGAGAGAAAGTAATAGAGAAAGAGAGAGAGAAAGTGAGCGAAGAAGAGGAGAAGGGGGGGGGGCGGGGATGGCAAGTATTGGGGGTTTCAACATTTTTTGCCAAGAATGGATTAGGATATTTCATCATGATGCACTTTGAGAGTTGGGAATTGATGACTGCCCTGGAAACTTTTGAAGCCTACACTTTTGACAAAAGCAAGATGACTTTTTACTTTCTTAGGCAGCGGAAAGCGTTTTCCATGAAGAACTTGGAAGGCACCTCAAATCATTTCAGATCGTATCGCATGCGATGAACAAGAAGTGCGAGGCAATTTCCAGATTAAGCATCGCTGCTGTGCTCGGATCGCATCTCATTTGCCACCATCATCGTCACATCAAAGGGGTTGTTCTAAGCTTCTTAGATTGAAACTTCATTCCCAAATTTCGGTATTTTCAAAAGATATCCCCTAAAATCGTGAACGATTAGTTTCTCATGTTATGTATTTAACATATTTCAGGTGAATTAAAGTCTTTTAGCTGTTACGGTACTTCCAAAATCATGTGCCACTGAAAGTTTAAGAAGTAGAGGAGTAGCCTAAATCCAGTAAGGGGGGGGGGGGGTGTGGAGATTCATCTTGTAGATGAAGTGCGAAGGAGGACCTGAATATGGCTCTTGTAACCTTGTCACGGCCCCCACCCCCGAAATCCCCATTCCATATCGATTGAAACTGCACAATCAAAAGACTTTCAAAAAATCAACCTCAGTCTATTTGAATAGCCTTGCCTGTAATTTATGTAGCTCAAAAGTGTATATGGGCACACTATACCTGCCACAGATGTTCTGTAGTCTATGGGTCTTCTTTGACAGTCCTCAGAGTAAGGGGGGGGGGGGGGCTTGCTTACACCGGGTTAAATTTCCCTCCAAAATCCAAATGTAGACCCCGTTCAGTAATAATCCCTATTCAAAATTCCCCGAAAAAAGGGTATTTTTGGCAAATCTGAAATTCATCATGAGGCCCCTTTTCAGGGATGCGGGGAAGTTCACCCTCTCTCACCCTCTTGAACATTTCGCACTGTCAGGTATAGTGTCTAATTTCACTGGGGGGAGGGGCAAAACCGGGGGTAGGCGCAGGGTTATATTATCGACATATAAGTCTATTACAGATCCATGGAAGACTTCTCCTCCTTTTTTAAGTGAATGAACGGGGGGGGGGTGTCCCCTTCTGCCACCGGCTACGCCATCCACTATCAACACGTCTGTTAGGCGATCTTGAAGAGAAACACTTGGCAGGTCCGGAAGTCACCTTGTCGGGGAAAAGGAATCGAATATATTCCCATGAATATTTTTCCGTCACTGTTTTTCGCGTTTCGATGTGCGTTATCGTACACACAATATACATCAGTGATGGTGACGATAAGACAGTCCCGAGGCCATAGGTGACGGTCTTCGCAGTGTTGCTAAGGTGTATAATTATGTAAACTATCGCTCAATTATCAAGTGTACAATCTTTGTCTAATAAAGTCGTGAAGAGGATCATCATTATTTGATAATACTACCTCCATCCCTCGTCTAGAGATAATTTTCATGACTTTATATTTCAACGATAATCTGGCCGGTCATGAACAATTGCAAATGACCGGCCATCAAAGAGTGCTAATTACGTGTTGTCAAATATGAAACAGGCAGTCATTCGACCCAGATCTCTACCCCACAGCTTAAATACAAATCAGGACAGTGAATGATCCCACTGTCACATCTATGGCTCATGTTAATGTCAGCATTATAATTATCCATATACTGTCTAAATGAATTCTCCCACAACAATTCATAAATTATATATTCATTTATCATAAAGATATATAGTTGTGAGTTCGAAACCTGCCCCCTTATTCATTTGTGTATAGTGTAGAGGATGATATCTGCGTACCTTGACCCCACCCCTCTGACCCGTATCCCAATCTGAAGGCCACCAATGGTTGATGGGAGTCATAATTCTATCCTATCCGTTAATCAATTTTCTGGATAGGCCTACTCTGTTGATGTGATTGTATACTGATTTGTTTTTATTGTTGTAGTTTACACAAATTCTCATGTGATTATTATATACAAATCTAAACAACCGCAAGATGTAGCCGTTTCCAGGTCCCAAAAGATTGTCCATTTAAAATTACATCTAGCTTGTCAGTTGTAAACCTCATCTACGATAATTCCAACAGGCGTAGAGGTCAACTTGAAAAGGAAAAGACGTATTAAAGCTTTATCGAGAAAGAGAAGAAAATAATTAGACCTTATTTATGGCTGTTTTGTATAACCAATATCAATTACTCGCTCGATGGTTAAAGGCATAGTATTTACCCTGTAGTCTGTCTCAAGCAGACCTTAAGACCTTAAAACCATCCTGGGGATGATGATTTGACGACTAAGGAGGGTTTTATGAATCTGTTTTGGGGGAGGGGGGGGGGGGGGGGGAGAGATGGGGGACGCGTTGGGATGAAGTGCGTTTGCGCAGGTTTGGGGCATAATAGGAGTGGGGGGTGCCTTGGCTGAAACAAAATATGTTATGAGAGGTCACAGGAAAATAAACTGAGAATAGCAAGATGAAAGATTATTGATTCTTCATCTTTATAATTATCCTCCATAAGGCGTCATTTCTATCACTCCAGGGGGGTGTTTCATAAAGCTGTTCGTAAAGTTACGCATGACTTTACGAACGACTTGTATATGAAAAGCCAAATGGGAAGCTCAATCATTCTTGATTATTATTTATTAAGTTGAACTGTGCAGATGATTAACATTCTTATTATAAAAAATAAAAAAATGTAAAGTATATTTTTTGCCATAATTTAATTGAGGTTATTGGAAATATCAGAACAAACTTTGGGCATCCTCATTGGCACTTCATATACAAGTCGTTCGTAAAGTCATTCGTAACTTTACGAATTCGTTATGAAACACCCCCCAGATGCTTAAAGCTAAATAATCTTGATTTATCTTACTATCGTTATTATAATATATACATAATGGGTGATTCCATAAATTAGGGACCCACTTTGTGACATTGTTGGTGTCCCACTGACATAATACACCCACACGTATTTGTGGCTCTGGGTGAGGACTTAAACAGTGGAGTGAGATTGTTTAGTGATTACATGGACTTACTATGGTGATTCTATGTATGACGATGCAATATTACGCTTGGAAATTACTTTACTATCTCACTTCACTATTTACTCAGAGGCACACATACATGTAGGTTCCTTTATATGTAAGTGGGACATCCAAAAAGGTCACAAAGTGGGTCTCTAATTTATAGAATTACCCTTCTATATATTTAATTGTGGGGTAAGCATTTCTACTTGTATAAATCTTAGCCATAGGCTCTGTCGGCACGCAGCGGATTGTGAAGCCTGAGAGCAATGAACATCTCCATTCTGTCAACGAAGACTTAAAACGTTCACCAAAATCAATGAAATCACGGACAGTTTAATTGATTCTAGTTGTTGTGGTCAGTGAACTTGCATGAGGGTCTGTGTTGTTTGAGAGTTGGAATATAAGATGAGCTAGTTTAGCATTGAATCTGATTTTAGCATGAACAGCTTGTTAACTGAGAAAGAGAGAGAGAGAGAGAGAGAGAGAGACCTCAAGAGGTAATGACTAAATGCAATACAGAGAAAGGGTTGGGGAGAGAAAGCAATTGAGGGGTGGGGAGAGAAAGAGAAGGATGGAGGGAGAGAGAGAGAGAGAGAGAGAGGGAATGAGAGTTCTTGCACTTAAAAAGAGATTGAGTTAGAGACATTTTGAGAAAGTGAGGGAGAGGGAGAAGTAGAGAGAGACAGAGAGAGAGACAGAGAGAGAGAGAGAAAGAGGGGGGGGGGGGTAATAACTTGCACAGCTCTTTCGGATGGCACAAAGACGGATATCGATTGATGTGATGTAGAATATTATTATTTTTACCACCGTTTCCTGTATATTAAATATAATTGACTTTTTTCGTGAATTTAGCTTCATTCACCAAAACGAAATTGATATGCAGATCCGGTAGTGGATTTCTGGACTTGCCTAATACCCGGATTACAGCGGGAATAAGATTATGACCTTTAAGAATAGGAAACTCTTTTATAAAAGTGTCCCTTTTCCCTAGAGTAATTTTAAAAGACATTAATGCTTTTAGTCATTACTTCAAGAGGTCGTACGTTATGAATCTATAATGTCGCTTTAGTCGCTTCCTAGTGCAAAGAAAGACATTGTATTTTGTTCGCAAACCCCTCCTTCCCCCAAAAAAGAAGTTTAAAAAAAAAAAAAAATAATAATAAACAAATAAAAATATTAATTATAACAATAATTTATATTTCAGAAAAAAGAAAAAATATGTATATATATATATATATTTCTTTTCATCGCGGTCAATTTTCATATAAGATGAGTGATTGTCATATTATAACTAGCTATTGGAAACCACAGATGAAGAACGAACATAGCAAAGCACGCTTTTGTTCCTTGAACTTTGTCAGAAAATGTACTTGGACAAAACAGGTGCACGCCCCTCGGGTGCTACAACTAAATCTCAAGAGGATAAACTAAGAGGTTCAAACAATTTAGTTGCCTGGCAACGGGAGGAAGCCCAAACGTGCCCACAGGTTTAGCTTAACCCCTATTCTCCCCTCCACCTATTATTATGAAATTGCCTGAAACACCTGTGCAAATATCTTGCTCTTAAAGAGCTTTCAAGAGATTGGAAAAAGGGGCCCTTTGGATTGATTTATTCTATTGGGATTTGACAACCGATTTTTTCATCATTTGAGATAATAATTTTTTCAGGGAAATGGCCTAGGGGGCGGTTGTTTCCTTCCTGGGCTGGAAAGAGATTATAGTGAATAGATATATACAGTGCGTCCCAGAAAAAACGAAACCGAGAATTATCGATGTTTTATCATAACTTAGTCACATTTACAATTAACAAATGACACATATTTGGAAGCTTAGGTCCTCCTCTTTCATTTCATGCAACTCATATGATGCATATTTCACGCATGTGTGATAAGAACGAATTTGAAGAGAGGAAACCAAAAATCACATTTCTAGAAAGTTGAGTTTCTGCCCTTTCGTATAGCACCGCAGTCAGGAAAAATGAGCTAGGAATAACAAAGTTCTGTTTGTTTAAAGTAGTGCTTGCATTTCCATGAATTTATTAAACGAATTCGTTTTCACTGGGTGCCTGCCTTAGCAACAAACGGAATTAACATAAGACTTAACTCCGTTTCGTTGACAATCAGCCATAGATGGCTGATTGTCAACTAAACGGAGTTATGTCTGTTGTCAATTCTGCATGTTGATATGGCAGGCACCCATTGAAAAAGAATTCTGGAACGCACTGTTTATATATATATAAATATATATATTTTTTCCATACAAAATATCAAATCTCTTGAAGAATATTCACTGTGATACCACTCCGTTATCATAGGTTGGCACGCGGTTTGTTTTGAGTACGGGGCTACAGTTTCTAGCAGGTATAGTATGACCTCCTTAGATGGCCGCATGGGATAGTACCACTCGGTACGTATGTGAGAGGGATTCTAGGACAACTATCCTCTTGAGTAGTATCCCGGACTGGTATCTAGTACTCGGGAATCATCCCTGATATGATAGTATCTGGGACTACCGCCCCTCGACACCTACACTTTAGAAATATAGAAATAGTGAAATACTATATCAACACTCGTTGTATTTGTCTGATGTGAAAATATCTAAAGGGAATAGCCCCTCGGATAACTACCTTTATTATATAGGGCAACGATCTGTAATCTGGAAGCAACTCTTAACATAGTTGTAGGGCTACCAAGGGACATTGCAGAACGGGGTAATTGTGCTAGATTCAATAGCCAAGTTGTCATGGAGCCTAAGGAAAAATGTTCCCCAGGCTAGTTATCAGAGCATGAATATCTGAATACCCAGGGGTAGTCGTCCTGCTACACCTATGATTGTACAAACTTGCATTTCTCATATTAGGCGCTAGTTTCAAAGTAGACCGAAAGCCGACGAGACCGAAAAAACGAAAGAAATGCATAAGAAGGAATAATAATTAAGAACTTCCTAATAATAATAATAGATCATATATATAACGCGCCTAATACATTGTTTCTAGGCGCAGTGGTGCTTTTGTCCCAGCAGCCATTAAGTGAAGCAATGTCCTTACACGAAATAAAACCGGGACGACAGCACCACGAGTACACAATATTATTCAGTACAAAATTACAGTATGTTACGCTATGTTACGTTACAAAATCAAAATGACAAATAAATGAATTAATCAACTTAATCTAACTTAAATTGTGCTAAAGATGACTTGTTTTATAACAAAGGGGTACTAAACCGACAACCAGCTAAACTGACAATCCACGATATCGACAGCGACAAAAAAACAACAGAGTAAAAATGGCGGCCTCGTGGGCTGCCGGCCTAGTGAATCGTCAGAAGGCCCAATCAATCTGTATTGTCGGTCTCGGGAGCTGTAGCCCAGGGGGGGGGGGGGGGGGGGGTGTTTCACAAATATCCTAAGATGAACTTATCTCTAAGTTAGACTAAACAATTATGGAAAGCCGTTAGCATCTACGAAAATATTTTGTAAAAGTTATTTCAAAAGGCATACAATGTTGATTCAAATCATTCATATTTTCTATTATCCAGGAGATTTCATGTTCTTGATGTGGAACTTATAAAAAAAGTCTAAAATACTTGAATTTTCACTTTCAAATTTATTTCATTTTGAGGCTACAAATGGCTCTCCATAATTTCGAAGTCCAACTTAGAGTTAAGTTTGACTTAGGATCTTTGTGAAACAACCCCAGGACAGTGCATTCACATCTTGCTTAGATAGCGGAACTTATTCTTGGCAACATTTCCCTTTTATCCCATTAAACGTCCCCTGACGATTGTCCGATGAGTAATTGGGGGCAAACATATCAAAGATAGGTAACTGGGCCCGTATTCAATAACTTTCCTGAGGGTAGTTGTCTTAAGGGAACTGTGTCTGGGGAACATACCGCCAGGTGCTTTCTTAATAACGTCGGAAGAGTAACCCGACTTCATTATGAAGGTATATGGCTCCCCTGCATGTCCAAGGGGGGTAATGGATAATACTTATACCAGCATAAGTTATCTGGTTCGTTATTTTCCCGGCGGTACGAGTAGTTGCCATAACGGGAATTCGTTAGGGGAACGTTTAATAGAACACTTCTAAATGCATGCGTTCTATGTTAACCCAATAAACAAAACACTAAAAAGTAACCTCTTTTGGGAGTGTATTTTAAGTGATTTTAAAGTATGGTGCCTTTTGAACTAGATTTAAACGTTATCGAAACGTGCCTTCATTTAAACAAAAAAGGTACTCCTGTTCACGTTTTCATCTAACCTAAAAACCACCAATTTATCACGCGACTGGAGTAACGTGATTCCACTTACCTCTGTAAATCAAGTGTTTATGACCAAATAACCACTTGACCAAGCAACGAGTTTTTTGTCCGTTAACCGATGGTGGTGATAAATACGTAATTATTTGGTCTTGTAAGCACCTTTATCGATTGGTCCACAGGTTATCCAAGGTTGATGGTAATAATCACGTTACTTACACCGGCTAATCGTCTTATTGTTCTGTCCGTGAATCTCTGGTTATATTAAATTAGTAATTATGAGGTGTCTTACAAACCTCTTTTAATGGTTTCAAAGTTACCATAAATTTCTTGGTTATGATCACGTTGCTCACGCTGATTACTAATCTAAGCTGTGAATACGTGATATTTAGGTGTGAAAATAAGTTATTATTAGGTGTCTTAAAACACCTTTTTAAATGGAGGTCAAAGTTGCCATAAGTTCCGCGGTGATGATCTCGTGACTCAAACGGATTATTAATCTAAGCTGGGCATACGTGACTTTTAGATGTGAAAAATGAGTAATTATTAGGTGTCTTAAAACACCTTTTTAAATGGTTTCAAAGTTACCATAACTTTCTTGGTGATGATCACGTAGTTAAAACTGATTACTAATCTAAGCTGTGAATCCGTGATATTTAGGTGTGAAAATTAGTAATTATTAGGTGTCTTAAAACACCTATTTAAATGGGAGTCAAAGTTGCCAGCAGTTCCGCGGTGATGATCTTGTGACTCAAACGGATTATTAATCTAAGCTGGGCATACGTGACTTTTAGGTGTGAAAAATTAGTAATTATTAAGTGTCTTAAAACACCTTTTTAAATGGTTTCAAAGTAACCATAACTTTCTTGGTGATGATCACGTAGTTAAAACTGATTACTAATCTAAGCTGTGAATCCGTGATATTTAGGTGTGAAAAATTAGTAATTATTAGGTGTCTTAAAACACCTATTTAAATGGTAGTCAAATTTGCCAGCAGTTCCGCGGTGATGATCTCGTGACTCAAACGGATTACTAATCTAAGCTGGGCATACGTGTTTTCCAGGTGTGAAAATGAGTTATTATTGGGTGTCTTGATGGTTTCACAGTTACCATTTAAGTTCCGTGGTGATAATCCCGTGACTCTTGGCATATTTCTATGTTCACCAGTTGATAAATGACTGTTGGCATATTTTCATTGCACCAGTTGATAACTGGAGTGTGCATATTTCCAGTTGCACCAGTTGATGACTGACTGTTGGCATATTTCCAGTTGAACCAGCTGACACCAATTAATTTGCATATTGAATATGGGGTGCGTGCAGATCTATGTTTTTTAAACAATTTATCTGAATTAATTAACAGCATATTTCTTAATTACTGATGAATTAGTTATGTGCAATTCATTTCGAAAATACTACATATATAAATTACCAGTTATTAGGACATTTCGCTACTTCGTATAGATTATATTTAGTTAAACATGAATAAGGGAAACATTAAATATGAACTAAATAATTTAAATAAAATACAAGTATATGAAAAAATTTCGATTAATTAAATTATGTAAGTCTACTTATTACCAATGCCTTTACATTGGAAATACAGACGTACCAGTATTGAAGTGTTGTTGCTGTTCAGCTGGTTGGAAGTTTTACCAAATGGTTCTAATGGCTCAGCTAGACCAATTGAATTCTAACTGGCCTGGATCAACTGGATCATTTAGCCCATTTCAATTTCCAGGGTTACCAGTTGGCATTAACTGGTTCATCAACTGGACCAGTTGCAACTAGCTTTCTCTTCTGGCATGTTTGCACCCCCCCCCCCCCCAATCCCCTCTAATCCCAAACAGCTTCCGGCGCGCCTGGACGTAATTATGGAAGATCCAAGACACGATGTTCAGAAACGGGATGAGAACGTCATTATTTTGGTTCATTTATTGTGTAACATTTGCGTTATTATTGGGTTGAACGCGGGTTACGGTAACATATTTCCTCTTCGACGTAAATTTCACGTGAATGAAGAACATGATTCATCTCAAGTCAGCCTCGTAATATTCACGTGAATTTCACGCAGATATTTTGACTAAAACTATCACTACGCTTCACGTGTTTCTGTGACGCGATAATTTCGTTTATGAAGATGTAATTTCATAACCAAACAAACACGGGAGTATTAGGTTTACAAACCATGGTCTCCAAGGTAGGGATAATCACGTTATTATAATGGTGATATTGCAGTGACAATTGCGTGATTTAGTGTACGTGTGTTTCAAGTTACCTAGTGCAATAAACGTAACTCTCCTCAAGTCGATACCTTGATATTGACGTGATTTTCACGTGATTTTGTTTATTGGGAATACCTTCCGTAGATAACCTGACATGATTTGAAAAGGAGGTCACATGGCTCTATTTATCACATGGTGTTCTCGGAAAAGAAACTTGTCTCAGGTTTAGGGTCAAGCCAATGCCCTTAGGCAATGTATCTCCCCTCAATCGCCTATTTCCGAGGCTTAGACCTATTACATGAAGAAGAAGTAGAAGGAGGAGGAGTAGGAGGAGGAGGAGGAGAAGGAGGAGGAGGAGGAGGAGAAGAAGAAGAAGAAGAAGAATAAGAAGAAGAAGAAGAAAAGAAAACGAGAAGAAGAAGCAGAAGAAAAGAGAGAAGGTGGAGGAGGAGCAGGAAAATGATAATGTAAATGAAAAGGAGAAGGTCGAGATGGAAGATGTAAAGGAGGAGGAGGAGGAGGTGGGAGAAGAAGAAGACGGAGGAGTATAAGAATAAAGTAGAAGAAGAAGAGCATGAAGAAGAAGAAGGAAAATTAAAAAAACAAATGAAAAGAAGGAAAATAATACGAAAATGACCAGGAGAAAGAGGAATAGGAGAAAAAGAATTATGATCAACTGAAGGGAAGAAGAGACGTAACTTTTAATATTTCGAGCACTAGGTAAACGATTAATTACATAATACCAACAAATACGAATGCATTCTTTTCAATTCAGCCTGGAGGCCTATCCATGTATGTATTTTTTAAAATATACTGCAGCCCATCTTCGTGGCATTGTTTGAAATGTTGCTCAGACAACCCGGCCTTTTTTTTCCTCGAATACAAAGGGTTATAGTTGCAGTCGGGTTTGATATTGGCGAGGTTAGGTACCACAATCATCTGAAGCACCATCGATCACTAAAATAGATTACAAAGGAAAATTTAGCTTCAAATGGGGGAAGAAGAAAAAAAAAATCGAGCTCTAAACTCTTATTTCCGTTATCCGAGACATGTTTGAGTAGACTACAACGGAAGCAACTTGGCAATGGTGCAAAGATAGCAATAAATGTGATACGCGTGACAGAAGCACTTGGGGCAGAGACTTTGAAGTCCTTGTATCGTGCTGGCAGTAATGTCAAGAGTTACAATCGGAGTAAACTTGAGTAGGAAATAGTCTGGAGAATAGTAAACCACTTCAAGAAGAGTTTTATATGGAATGCACTTAAAGGCATCGTTTAACAATGCCACAATCTGAGATGTATAGCCCACGTGTTATCAGCGTCTGTGATATGGTGTAATATTGAAGCCCCTAAAAAGATTGAACTGCAAAATGATCATGAAATGCGTTGGGGAAAGTGTTAAATTTCGAATTCCAATCATAAATATCTTGATATCAGACGGGGTGATCGGCTTGTAAACTTCATGTGATTTCTGACTTACCTCAAGGTTTAGAATTATGATTGCAGCATGAGCTAAATCCAGGATTTTTTTAGAATCTGAGGCAAAGACACCCACTTCCTTTAAAGTGACTCAATAACATTGCCTCAGATTCTGAAACAAAATCCTGGATTTGAAGCGCAATTTTTGAAGGGCTTTAATATTACACCATATCACAGGCACTGATAACACGTAGGACAATACATGTCAGGTTTGTAAACCTGGAAACATTGTTAAAGAATGCATTTAAGAGACATTAGAGGAGTAGTGACACTATGACACTATGGAAGGCAAAAAGGGAAATGCATTTTACATCTCGACATTGTGTTCTCGATTTCATTTTTTATTTTTTCAGCACTCTAGCCATGGCAGTTGATTGGAAACAAATCTGCAGAAGCTTGAAACAGGGATTGGTTTTCTGTTTATTGATTGGTGTAATGTACTGTTCTCATTCGGTTTCACTTTTCCTCTTATATCACATTGACTACCATGAATGAGCATATGTTTTGAGTGATACACATGTTTTCTTGTTGGAATGTTTTAAATCTCAATACAAAAATTGAAGGAAAATGAATACTTTTTTCTTGAATAGCGGAACATTTTAGAGGCATCTACTTCGCATTAACCATCTCACGAAAGACAATTGTTATTGTTTATATGTTTTTAATTTAAAGTTGTGTTTTCAATACAATAAATGGAGATAAAAAATCAAGCAGAATGCAAAAAGAGCTGGAATTGTCGGATGTTATTTTTACTTATTTATTTTTTGCTGCTTTTAATTCAAACAAACGATACAAACGAAGTAACGACACTATTTTTCATTATTTTAGTTATGTACTATGATATATGATATGTTACAATTACGAACAGTGTTGTAAATAGCTGTTATTTTATGAGAAGTACAAATAGATTCCCTCGAAAGAGGATAAATAGAAGAAAAAAAACTCTCAAACGCAACTTTACATGGGCTTTAAAGGTCAGCAGGTACCTAGTAAACCACAGTCACGCGGTCTTAACGACTCTATTGTGAATCCAAACCGAACCATTCTCGGCTATTCAATGCAATTACATTTTCTATTGGCTCTGTTGTCAGTCTGTTGTCGGTCTCGTTGGTGTGTCTGCGTGGTATAAGGCCCCAAAAGGGAACCCGATACTGCTCATATCTAATAATATGGTTTCTCTACAACGAATGCGATTTGAGGCAGCCGCCTTGGGGAATTTGAGTCGAAATGTGAGGATATTACGATGGCGGTAAAGGCTTTGGATGTAGTCCCGAATGTGTATAATTGTGTCGGTTCGGTCTCTTCAGTGTCTGTGATTTCAAGGACTTTGTTCATCATTTTCAGGAATTTGTTCGTGATTCCGTATACACGACCTATACTGCCTTACAATTAGTCTTGAATGACCTTAGCTCTAGATGTAACTTAATGACAAGAAATCGTTTTCAAATTCAACAAGACTGACTTTTTATTATTTCATTAACATATATACGCCAGCACCTATTAAAATACTTAGAATATTTGTAGCCCCATATGTGTATAAATCTGTTAGAGCCTTTGAGTATTATAGATTCTCAGCAATTTACATGAATATGCATTTATTAACAATCCATATAGCCTAATGCCTGAAAATAGTCCTGACTTCCCTAAGCTTTAGATGCATTTTAATGACAAAATTCCCTTCAAGTTCAAGAAGAGACACTTTTTTTTAGACATGTCATTATCTGACAGTTTCGACGTCATTACCAATTAAACCCACATATAGTCTCATATCTTCGTAAATCTGTAAGGGATTATTGGCTTTAGTAATTTTAAATTGGCATGATTCAAAATACATTAACTATCAATATACGCAACGGATTTTACTCTGACAAGCAGTTTTATCGGATTCAAACTCTGAGTGCAGTATCATGACAGGAATTCATACCCACTTTTAAGAAGCCTGGATTATTTATTTGTATCGCTTTGTCAGTGCCTGGGGCACCTGTGGTCCTACATATGCATACATTTGTTAGTGCTTTTTTTAGTTTAAGTGAATTTCAGCAATATTATTGATTATGATTTTGAGCGCATTAAGAAAACGAACATCCTGCCTGATAAATGACCTTAACTGATTCAACCTAGCATGAACCTCTGCACGCACTTTAACACCAAGAACACATGCTTTGGTATGAAGCAGACATGCTTTTTTTAAGCACGTTATCAGATAGTTTACACTCATCGGGCTCCAGCCAAAACGCTGTTACTGCCATTACCAGTACATTGCACTTACGGCCTTACTGCGGGCAGGCGACGTACTGTCCTTATTCTGTTTGTTGAGGTCGGGCCATGACATACATCGATAAAAACGTGGTGACATGCACAAGGGATTTCCTTGAAGAAGCTCCTTCCGACAGAAACTGATGCCTCCCAAGATGTCTAGATATTGAATTGAAGAGGAAGTTTGAGTTGAAAATTAAAGGTGATCACTTTGTGGAGGAGATTTGTCATTATTTTTGTGTCTGTTTGGAAGAATATCACAGTATATGATTACTTTCCAATTGTCTTCACACACTCGAAATAAGGCTGGTAGGTTTGGATCAAATTTTCAGGCCACATGTGCCTGCGTGCGGGCGTGCGAGCGCGTGTGTATGTGAATGAGGTGTGTGTGTGTTCGTTTGTGCGTGACGTCCCACATACCCAATTCTGTGTCCAGTCCATGTGATCTGCAGCGAGATTGAGTTTATGTCTTGTCATTTTGATCGCCCCATCTCCCTCTGTCAATTCTGATGTACTACATCCTGGCTACATAATGAAACTTTCCCAATTTTGGCAGTTGCTTCCAGGCTTCTCTTACATAGTAATTGCATGGCCAGTTCTTAGCTTTATCTTTAAGAAGCTCATTCCGACACATGCGTCCCATGATGTCCAAATGTCGAATTAAGGACCTTTGGATTAAAAGGAAAAACATCGATTAAAAACACCCTTGTGGCGGTGGCGTACTCAGCAGGTTAGACCCATCTCATGCCCCCGCACCTGTTAAAAAACCCATTATTTTAATTTGATTTTTATCAATTTTTCCGTATACATCATCAAAGATATATATGTTTAACGTGTATGGTCACCAACAAATCATTCATAGAAAAAAAAGGTCGTCATAACCAAAGCTTGAGCTGACGTCCTGATGTGAAATAATGGTATTGAATTGTCAAAAAATGAGCATAATTTAGAGTCCGCCTAATTTGAGTAGTTCAATTCCAAAAATTTGATAATTGTTCACCGAATCAAAATCATCTCGTATAACAAATTATTAAGCAAAAATCACCCGGGTCGGCAAATAACTGGCCAATAGTTTTTTTGACACATAATATTGGGCACAAATTTTGACTGATCAGTTCACATCTTCTTCTGATAGCAAAAGTCATAATTTGGCACATTTTATTTTTCGTCATGTTTTGATTTTTTTACCTGATATTTAATATATAAAAAAGGTTTTCGACAAGCACTTCAAGAAATATTATGACTGATGGCTTTTAAAAAGTGAGAAGGATGTGGGGGACTGGGGATGTGAATAATTGATACTTAGGCTTATTTAAAGAAATGCAAGCAGACGGACAGATATGAAATAAAGAGAGAACGAGAGATACAGAGAGAGAGAGAGAGAGAGAGAGAGATAGAGAGAGTGGAGGGATGAAGGGAGAGAGAGAGAGAGAGAAAGAGAGAGGGAGGGGTGAACAAAAGTTGGGGGCAGAAATAAACGGAATATAGGCTCTTTTTTAACTTGATAATATTAAATATTGAATCGGTAGCTATGAAGTAAGCAATACGTTTTTAAAACGCTTTTTTATACCACAAATGAAATTAAATTACGACGCATTTCTTAACTAACCTTTTAAACAACTCTTGTATACAAACATATTCAGCACTGAGTTGTAAAAAATAGAATAACAATATGTGTGCATAATAATGCACTCCAATACAGTCTTTACACAAATCTAGAAGACCATCTTGAAAAGGTTGTTCTGCCTATAGCCTGCCAAGCGGCTTGGATTATAGTAAGTTGCCAGGTCACTGAATGTATAATAATTTAAAATTAAGGGGATTAAAAGATTAGGTTAATTGAAAACGACAAGTTAAAATGGAATAAGTATTAAGCAAATATTTATTCAAGTCAATTTAAATGGAAATCATTACGGTCAAGGATTGTCATCGACGTAAGGTTTAGTGACTGCAAACTGACATCTTGCGACCGGATTTCATATGCCGCATATTTTATGTCCTCCCATTTACCTCTCTTATTTTACAATCCAGAGTTAGTATTGTTTTATATTTTAAGAATGATCGATCATTTTTTTAAATAACAATAAAGATTTAATATAGTATTCTTAACTTGTAAATACCATGTATCATGATGACATAATGTTCAGGTTTCCAAGACTTCTAATGTACGATTACTCCGATTTACACCACTATCTATCTCTCTTTCTTTTGTTCTATCTTCCCCCTCTCACTTTCTCTCCCCTCTCTCACTCTCTCTCTCTCTTTATCTCTTTCTTCAACCTTCCTACCTATTTGTTTCATCTTCTCCATCATCCATTCTTTCTATCACTGCCTCGCATCTCATATCTCCTTGCTCTCTTTCAATCTTCATTTCATCCCTGCCTCCTAGCTGGTAGCTCCATTTCCCCCCGCATCCTTCTCCATTCTGAACACCTCTCTACCCATCTCTCCCTCTTCTCCGTATTTCTCTTTCTGACGAAATCTCGAGGAATCTCGTGAGCCACAAATCAGTCCACCTTCCTATATTAATAAATCCTTGCCTGGCCAGGCTTTTAAAGGTGAGAAGGTTCACGTTCATATTTTCCACTTGGGGATATACCTGCCTATGTGTCAAGTGACCGATGTTGACATGGAATACCAGCAAGTATCAATCATTAGGTGAAAACCACCTACCTCACCCTCTAGCAAATTAGGTTCCAAAACCGTTTTTCTTCTCAGATATTGGAATTTGACTCTTATATAATTAAATAGAAATATTAAGTGTCTTTTCATGACTTTTCTTTCCCTATACATTTCCTCTTCGTTTATATTCTCGTGTTTTCCTCTCTTTTGTAGTGTATCATGAAGATAATTTTCACAATTCGAACATCAATTGAATTGGGGAGAAATTAGGTTTCTTTTTGTTTTGCCACACGCCTATGACCGTAGGCGATGGAATTTCATGTTGTAATTGTTTTCTAGACCTCCAAATATAAATAATTTCGAAAAGAGTTGCCAGACTGATCGTAATGTTATAGGCAGTGATTGTCTGGCGAATTATCTGTCACCAGTTGTCACCAGCACGACGACAGCGCAGAGTACTACTACTGCAACTATTATAATTACTACTACTACTACTACTTCTACTACTACTACTGCTACTAGTACTACTACTACTACTACTACTACTACTACTACTACTAATGCTAGTATTATTAATATTACTTCTACTACTAATGCTGCCACTACTACTAATACTACTACTACTACTACTACTACTACTACTACAACTAATGCTAGTATTATAAATATTACTACTACTTATAATGCTGCCACTACTACTACTACTACTACTACTACTACCACTACTACTACTACTACTACTACTATTACTACTACTACTACTACCACTACTACTACTACGACTACTACTACTACTACTACTCTACTACTACTACTACTACTACTACTACTTAATAGACTACTACTACTACTACTATTTCTACTACTACTACTACTACTACTACTACTACTACTACTACTATTTCTACTACTACTACTACTAATACTACTATTACGACAACTACTAATACTACTATCACTATTACTACTACTACGACTACTGCTACTACTTTTACTACCGGTACAACTGCTTCACGTCAGACAATCTTTTTACCCAGGTTTCAAAGCGTCATGTCCATGACAAAAACCTGCGTCGACAATACTTTTGCGGCCCAAGCTACGTTTTGAATTTCCCGAATACAAGCTCAAAGTTGATTATCGAAGGTAATAACGCAATCGAAACAACGCCTCCTGAGCAACGAGCATTGGTTTAGAATTTAAATTAGCGCACTGGGACTATGTTATGTCAATGATATGCCTTTTAT
This sequence comes from Strongylocentrotus droebachiensis, assembly GCA_035222895.1. Taxonomy (NCBI): domain Eukaryota; kingdom Metazoa; phylum Echinodermata; class Echinoidea; order Camarodonta; family Strongylocentrotidae; genus Strongylocentrotus; species Strongylocentrotus droebachiensis. The sequence goes on along the minus strand of JAVYIG010001660.1, from coordinate 160,167 downwards.
AAACAAGCGGTGTCCGTTAATACCCCAGGTTGGTCAAGAATTTAAAGGTGTATCGGCTAACAAACAAACAAGCGGAATTGCAATTCCCGAACGTGAAGATAAAGATAAGTGTTCCCTCCCCGGAATTTTATTTGATATTTCAGAAGGATTTAATTTTAAATTTGATTTGATTATATCACCATCTTTCCCTCAGGGTGTTCAAAGTTGAAAGGTACGACAACATCCGGGGTATTATCATGGCGGAACTACAGGAAAATGGAGAATTAGTCCAGAACAAATCACCTCGGAACTTGAGTTCAATCAAATTAATTCAATTCAATTCAATTCAATAATGGTTTATTATGTAATTTCAAAATACATGCATGATAATTGTCATTTTACATGAAAAGCAGCAGAAGCTGGATTATTCATGTGTACATGTTGACATAATAAAGTGACAGGTTGCATTTTAAAATATTTACACGTTAAAAAGTTTGTTAAAAATACATTCAAAATAACATTACACGTTAAGAATAACAAAGGAAAGTTTTATACTCTCGTTTAGAATGAAAACATTGGATTTTAAGACTAAAGACGACTGAGGTGAAGACTAGTACTGTGTTTGAAATTTAACACGTAGTTAAAAAAGCATTTAATTATGGTTAATTAGATTGATCAAATATGGTAAGGGGCTGTTTTTGAAGCGATTGGTTTTGCATTTGAAATTATGATATGTAGGAGTCTGACGTAATGATATTCTAATTTCTTTTTTTGGAGGTAGCCAGTTCTGGCATGCTGGGTGAATTGCTAAAGATTTGCAAATTTTATACACAGTACTAGTCTTCTTTCCTCAAGTGTACTTAAATTGCATACTTGACATGCATGTGTATATGACATAAAATTAGAGCCTAAAATAATTTTGCAAACCCTCCGTTGTATTCGTTCGAGACTGTTTTTCTGTTCAGATGTAAGACCACTATGAAACACAGGGGCGCAATATTCTAATGTTGTTATTCCCAAACGTGAAGATAGAGATAAGTGTTCCCTCCCCGGAATTTTATTTTATATTTCAGAAGGATTTAATTTTAAATTTGATTTGATTATATCCACAGCATTCCCTCGGGGTGTTCAAAGTTGAAAGGTACGACAACATCCGGAGTATTATCATGGCGGAACTGCAGGCAAATGGACAACACTCCCGAACACATTAACTCGGAAATTGAGTTCAATCAAATATATGTTGTTATTGTGGAGCGACTCATGCACGAGGAAATATCTTTTCAGGCTGAAATATAATTATATGCTCTATTATTTAATGAAGAATAAAGCCTTTGGCATTACTGATTTGCAATGCCGTACATTCGCAATGAAAAGAGTTTTAATGTATGTACACTGCTCTGTAACCCGAGGGCCAATGTAGTATTGAGCGTCTGCCGGCAACTTGCTGGTTTACAGAAATGCCTCGGGGTTTTCTTCCTTCCTTGTAATGATTTTGATCATATCGTCTGGATTCCCCAAGTATTAGAGGTCTGTTCCGGCCCGTAAGACTATGGCTATGTTTACACGTAGCCTATCCATCCGGGTTTTAACTTTAAGTTTGAGAAACATCGAAGTTATAAACAACGATCCACTGACAACGGCGATGGTTCACACGGGACCCGACACAATGAGTATTCAAAGTTAACTTTAAGCCGGGGAAAGCATTAATTTTAACTACAAGCTGGTGCAACCTACGTAATTGCGTCCACATGGCATATTTCCTGAAATAAGAACCTCCGCTGCTAAGTCGGGGTTTGTAACTTCGAGTTCACTTCAAGTTTGTAACCACGAGTGCGTTCGCATAGTCCCTAACTACAAGATAACTTAGACCTTAACTTTAAGTTAACTGACTGACGTGTGAACCGCACTAGTAACATGATCTCGTATTTTAGGTGTAAATGATAGCTTTACAAGACATTTGCTTAACCTACAAGCATATACTTCCATACCTACCTCACGCCTTATCAGCAGGCACGTAACCAGAGTTTGATGTTGGGGGGGGGGGGGGGCACATACATGTAAACGATCGAGTAAAAAAAAGGGGTCTAAAAAAGTTCAACCGATCCTGATTTTTTTTTTTTTTTTTTTTTTTGGGGGGGGGGTCACGTGCCCCCTTGCCCCCCCCCCCGTGGCTACGTGAAAGCTTATCAGTGTACGCTAACGGCTATTGTGTCTAATATTTCAAGATTTTCGGCTTTGATAATACATACACGAAGTATCGCTATCAAAGAAATACCTTTTATTTTTATCTGATCTTAACGTGAAATAAAAACAGTCGATTTTAGAAGCATGAGTACAATAAAAGAAAAAACAATAAAAGACCATACCTTCCCCTAACCCCCCCTCTCTCTCTCTCTCTCTCTCTTAATCTGTGTCTCTCTTTGTAAACAGTCGCCATGGGATGGGTGGGGTGAGGGTGGGGTAAGTGACTCGTGTCCAATGAGAAATTGCACTTGGTAATAGCAGTACATACGATTATAAAATGATCAATGTCCTAATTTAATGCTTTTATGTTCACATAAACAAAAAATAGAGAGAATTGGGTGACTTCTAAAACAATGAAATCTAGAAATGAAGAACGAAAGAAAGAAAGAAAATTCAACGACAACACAATTTAAAATATGGCGAATTATCGGGAAGTGGCTGTTACCCCATTTCGTTTACAGCAGAATATAGCGTTACATACTCATCAATTTTCCCCAACCACGGCTCGGAAATCTTTAATGTCAACGACTTTTTATCTTCATGGACTCCGTTCCTTTTTGTAGTGTTCATGGTTGGGACGTATCAGAGCAAGGAGGAGTGGTGAGGGGGGGGGGGGGGGGGGGTGATCAGAGCGAGGGGTCGCGTGTATGTATAGGAATCCTGTTAATATTTAATTGGACAAATGACTACCCATTCTATTTGGATACGGAGTAACAAAGCAACAAGAAAGATAGTAATTATAAAAAGGGGCGAGAGTAAGGTAATAAAAGAATATTCAATAGGATCTATTATTTGCTTGTATGGTATATGAAATTTGGTAAAATAATCTTTGATGCTTGACAACGCAATTTCCCTTGCTCAAGGTTTTGCAACTCATTGTATGCACATTGTCATTTCCTTCTTTTATTCTTTATTTTGTCAATTAGCTAGGCATTGTTTGTACAAATACGATCACATGGCTCCAGTCGTAATGGTCGTAATATTTACGTCATCAACATATTGAATCGCGTTGATATATAGGAACATATAGTAATCCCTCCCTTATCATGCACACATATGAAAAGAATGCGAGTTGCCAATTTCAAAAGAATCGATTAACGTATGAAACGAAGACTCTCATGATGATAGATAACAAACAATTTGTATTCACACTCTTCTTTCCTCTCTCCCTCTCTCTCTTTCACTGTACGCCGATATAATTTTTCTATTTCTACCCGTCTCACATCTACATGCACATCTCTTTGCAACTTTGCATCATCTTTCTCGTATTCTCTTTCACACTCTCCCTCTCTCTCAGGCCACCTCTCCCCTATTTCTATTTCATGTCCCATCTTTCTTCGTTTAAGTCTCCCATATTCCCCTTTTTTGCCACTTGTCTTACGCTTTTTCTCTCTCCCTTTCTCGCCCCTCTCCAATAACTGACTTCTGTCTGTCTATTTCTTCGTTCAGGTCTCCCATATCCCCCTTTTTTGCCACTTGTCTTTCGCTCTTTCTCTCTCCCTTTCTCGCCCCTCTCCTAAAACTGACTTATGTCTGTCCGTCTATTTCTCTCTTCCTTTCACTCCCCCCCCCCCCCCTCTCCCTCTCTCTCCTCCCCCACTCTCTCTCTCTCCTCCACTCCCCCTCTCTCTGTTCATCTTCTTTTCAATCGTATTTCCCACCATAACCACCCTGTCTCCACCTTCCTCTATTTTAACCTCAAAGCCACCTGTCAGATTCCCTCCTCTCCGTTTCTCCTCTTTCTACAATCCCTTATTGTCTCCTCACATCCCCTTCGTCTCCGTCACCCAACATTAGGCTACGTACACCAATCATCTATCGCTGTTAACTTTAATCCCTACACTCATTCTCATCTCGCCGTTGGGTCCTCTTCCACCATCCTCCACCATCCATCATCTCTTACTCTTCCTTCTTCCCTATATTAATTATGAAGTTCTGGAAACACACAGCCTATGTCTACCAAACCAACTCGTCCCATCCATCACATCGCCATGTTGATCGATTTAGGGACGGATTGAACTGGTAACGACCCCCCTTTGTATTTCCTTCTATCCCCATCACAAGGAAGATTTATTCGTCTTGTTCAATCTTAATTGTTTTTATTGTATCGAGAGAGTCCATAATTTTCAAGATTTATAAACATACATGGAACCGTTTAGACTTTGGCAAGTGCATAGCTTATTGTTTCTGTCACGGTATCCAGTGTATTGTATATAACATATTTCAAATCTACGCATTCTGCATAGCCTGATAGCTACATTTTGTATAAGGTCGAACGCTGTTGCTGATGTGTTGTGGTGTAGCTTCGTAGAGGGAATGGGTGGCACAGGGATTATGTCCCCCAATCAAAAGACGAAATAAAAACAAAATACCTTATTGTACTAAAATTCAATCCCGATGCTCGGTTACGTGTGTTTTTCCTCCAAAATCAAGTTTTACAAACAAGAAACTAAGTTTTAATTTTGTTAAACGTGGTTATTTGGTGTAGTGGTGGTTATTTTATCTGACTGCTAAGCATAAATGCTTGTTAGTAAGCAACTAGAGGACCGACGGCTTTAGGTCCTCTCCGAGATACCTGGTAATGAGGAATTTTGACCCAAGGATGGGCCCAACTGAAGTAGGCAAACACGGGCGCGCGATTTTAGCAGGGAGAGAATAGGACATTAACAGAAAATATGGAAAGAATGAAAGGAGAAAAGGAGACGGGAGGCCAAGAAAAAATAATACGATGCAACCCCTTTTGTCCATCCTCTCCTTCTTGGTGGCTTCGGTAGCTCGTCTTGCATCCACTTTGGTGGGAAAGGGGCCTCCTCGCCCCTTACCCCAACCCCAACCCTAACCGTAGTATCCCTTCAATAGCTAGGCTTCATGTACGCCACTCCACATCAATCAAGTTCAAGTTCAAGTTCAAGTGTTGTGTCTACTAAGACTACTGTAAACAACAGGTATCCACATATAAGACGCAACGTGGAAGCACAAGGTTAGAATTGTGAACTACATGGACAACATTATACACAGAAAAGGGGTGAGTGGGTGTAGACCGAATGACCGAAGGACAGTGTATATACAAAATTCAGGTATGGCAATTTTAAAGATGAATATAACATAAGCAAGGACGAAATTGGGAGACAAGTTTGTATTCTATTTAGTACCCCGATCAAGCATGATAATTAATTTCATGTGCGGGAAAGGGGTACTCGTCTGAAACGATCATAAATATATTATCAAGGAGTAATATAATGGACGATAGCCGTGTTTGTAGACACTTCTTTCATCTCTGATTAATTTAATTTCTCCCCGCCCAATACATTGAAACATTATGTTTGTATACAGGTATATGGTATAATATTTGGGGTAGTTTCTCTATTCCCCCTTACTAGCTGTTTTGTTTTGTTTGACCTGACAGCTAGGAACCATCTACATGCCTGTAACTAACAGCGTGTCCACACACAAACAAAATTATCCCAAAACTCTATAAAGAAACGTCGTATGAAGAATCATCGTATAACAAACCGGGCGTCCACACACAAAGGCCCGAATTCACAAAGCAAGGTTTGAGCTCAAACCTCCTTTTGTTTTACCAAACCTCCTTTCGTTATTTACAAACTTTGTAAATAACAAAAGGAGGTTTGGCGAAACAAAAGGAGGTTTGACCTCAAACCTTGGTCTGAGCTCAAACCTTGCTTTGTGAATTCGGGCCAAAATGTATTAAGAAACGTCGTATAAAAAAAAATGAATAAAGTAACTGATTTTGACGAGATCGGTTGACATGACAGCCGGCCAATCATGAGTGTGCGGTCACGTTAAGCCCCGCCTAGTTCTACCGTGAGTTCGATTATACGTCCACACTTAAAACATTCTGTGATTCTTTATCGACTTCTAGTTTGAAACGATGCCCAGACCCTAGTTTCGTTATACGACGTTTCTTAATACGACGTATAGTTAGTGAGCGTACACACACAATTTCATCGTATAGCTACCCCGAAACGGTAGAGCTATACGATGAATTTGGTGTGTGTGGACATGGGGTAAGTGACCAGGGGACCGACGACCGATGGGGACCCGTTAATGCCATACCAAACGGCACTAGCACATCGAGTTCGAACGCGAGACCTCTCGTTTATGAGACCACTGCACCACCACTAGGACACCATGTGCAACATCCTAATATTTTATCTTTCATCTCAACATGTTATGTGTGTTTACTCTTATCAAACGTTGTTACAATACCATTTTAAATCATTACGATTATTTTGAAATAAAAAAAAAGACAAAAAATTAGTGCGTAGTCACTTTTCCGCCTTCGTCTCCAGTACATATCGATTTGACTTATCAGGAGATGTTTGTTTCGTTGTCAAGGGCTGCCTGTTTTGTAACAACATGTGTAAACAATACTAGCAATTCCGTATGATAATTGTAACTAAACGCACGGACATTGCTCTTTCACCGTCTCCATTTATCCATCGCCTTCATTATCGTGATCATCGTCTTTAATAGCAAATGGTTGTGCTTACGATATCTCGTCTATTTCTTGCTAATTTCAATGGCCATTACCGGTTCTGATCATGCTTTTAAATGACTAAAGGTGATACTAACTAATGTCCTTTAGTGAAGCGATGAATACCAAATTATCTCCTAATGAAGGACTATACACGCATTTATGCTAAGGATACCTAATTCCATAGACATAATTACTTAAAGAGCGTCAGATGAGGTTGTAATTTGTATTGAGAGGACGCGCGTGTTAAGCATTACGTTTTACCGGCGATCTAATTCCGAAAAGTGGATCGCTGTTAATTTCAGCCTTAAGCCTGTTCATTATTGTCTACATTTTGTCTTGCTTTTATTTTACTAAAGCCCTTTAAAAAATAAATGTTATTATTATTCTTTATACTACCAAGCAGATTACAATACAATCGCCTGGTATTCCTGTCGATAAAAACATTTCGTATTACAAAAATACACACACAAAAAAAAAAAACCTGGAGGGACATCACTTGTGTAACTGGTGCGAAATGAGCTAATAGACACCAAATTTAGTGGAGAATCAGGACACTATCCATTCCATGTCCATTTTCTCCAACATTTTTCCATGTGTTCAAAATTATGTGTTGGTGCATTCAGGACACTCGGCTTTTAGCATTATGTTTCTTTTTAACAATAATAATGACAATTTGTCAATAATCGGCTAGCGACAAGCAATTCCTATATTGTTTATTACAAATTTCTCCGAATTTTGGAATATGCAATATTTGACTTTAAGCTATTAAACGTGACATGATTTTCGTAGATTTTAACCATTTCTCTTTTCCTTTTTCCTTCCCATTTGCCCTCTTTCGCTCCCCTCTCTTTTTATCCCCTTCTCTCTCTCTCTCCATCTCCTCCACCTCTTTTTTCCCTCCCCACTGTCTCCCCTCTCTCTCTGTCCCTATATTTCTCATTTTTTTCCAAACTTTCCCTTTCTCTCTTTCTTACTAACCCTCCGTGTACATAATAATAGAATTAGAAATAACCATGATAACAGCGATTTGAAATCGAAATGTGCGTGTAAAGGAGAATGAATATGCAGTAGAGTCTTGCTTTCTATCCACGAAACGTGCCTCTGTCATCCTAGTGCTTCGTCGCCCCTGGATTCAATATTAACATGTTTGGAGCTGATGCAACGAGGAGATAGGACAAGTAGATCGATTTCATCTCTATGATTCAACACCCTGTGTTCCGCCATCCCGATTTCAAGTTCCCCGAAAATATCAATTTTAACACATGGATGTCATGCGACGCACATGAGGAAATAAGTGATTCCGCACTCAACATTCTAAATATAATATCATGTTATCGATCATTAATGACTTTCCTCGTATCATCAGTCCATAACATTAATCAAATGGTGGATGTGATTTACTCTTGGAAATTTATTGTCAACTTCTATACTTTTATGGAAATTCACCTTTATTGCTGATACGTATGTTTGGAATTTAAACTTTTGATTATAATAATAATACGGAAATAAAGATCTAATATTGCTACCGAAAGTTTAATTTTCAAAATAGTACTTAACATGTTTTTGACCATTTTGTAACCTATTTCAATAGACTTTTGCAACTTGTTTCATTTTGATGATAATACAAAGTTGTGGATGATACAAAATAATGATAGAATTAAAATGTTATATTAAAAAACTATTCCGCATGAGAGTTCTTTCGGTTTATAAAATAATACAGCATAAAGAACACGAAATTAGACAATTATAATGATAGTAATGATGATGATATTAATATAAATAATATATATGATGATGATATTACTACTACTAATAATGATGATAATAATAATGATGATATAAATAACCTTCACAAGTAGTGTTATCATCATTTTTTCAACGCTTTTACAGTATACTGATCAAAGCGATGAACCAAACAAAAATGCATTTCCAACAATGGCATGTAACACGTGACAAAATATTAATAAATAATATCAGCAATAACATGGGTATCCCCATCTCTTTAGAGCCCGAAAGGCATGACGACTAGTGTTGTCGACAAAAGGGTGCCGGGTCATAATATAAACTTTCTGGTGTTGGAACATAAATACGATCACAACTACTTTCGAAAAGGCAACCTCAGGCACTTTCAATAGCAGTGTGCGTCACCTATTGAAATGTGTGAACATGATAACAGTCTTGTTCACGCGATGGCAATTTTGGTCGGCGTAATTAAAGGTCGTGTTAAGAGCTAGTCGGCGTAAATATTGTACGGTCGGCGTAAAGGGCGGTGTAGTGATCGTCTGAACAATGGTCATGTTAGCTTCGCCTACCTTTGTGAAATATACATGAGATATTTACTGCTGCAGGGATTAACTTACGCCGACTAGGAAGCTCCCGTCTGAACATGACTAATGACATTTAGCGTTATCTGAAAATTATTTCTGTGGGATATACCATAGGGTATTGAAATGGTCTATGAGTTGATTTTTCGGAAATAGTTGCGCTCGTGGTCATAATGCTGTCGGAATATATGGATGGTAGAACAATTGGCTGTTCCCACATCCACATAGATAGAGAGAAATCCGACTATATGTGTATCGGAATGAGGTTGTGCTGGAACACATGCCCAAACAAAAAAATAAAACAATGATTAAGCGTAATGTGTTTTGGTACGTAGCAATATAGGAACGGAGGGCAATAGTGTTTGCGTTTTCTCACCTTCCGACATGTTCATATCAATCGTGATTGATAACGAATATTTATATAATATTGGATGGCTTTAAGTTTGATACAATAATTTATTGCTCGAGCTATGACAATATTGAACGAGTCGACGGCGAGTCCAATATTGTCACAGCGAGAGCAATATATTATTGTATACACGAAAACATAGCCATAAAATATTATTATTATTATCTATATCAGGCTGACTGTCGAAATAACAACATTTGACTTACCTTTAATAGTAAGTATGGCCTTTTGTATGTGTGATATCGATTTAGCAAATAGACTGAGCAATATGAAAACAGTATTGGTCAGTCATCTGGGTACTGCGCTAAAGATATTGAATACATTGATTTAATGTACCACTTGAAAGCCCTATATAGATAATAATTACATTTATTGGCCACAAAAAAGCCCACACACTATACTTCAGAAAATCGATTTAGTGTAAATAAAAAGCGGGATATGTCCTTTTAAATTGATTCTAATTTGGCGTTCCGTTCCTAGGATCGATTTCCACTTTAGGATGTTGCCAGTGACAAAGAGAAACCCGAGAACTTTATTGATGATGGCATCGCGATGCAGACAATCTCATGTTTCGTGGAGCATGAATTTTTAATGCCTCAAATCGAAGAATTCCCGCGGTCACAATTCCAATGCTTTATTAAGACTGTCGTTATGACGATTCGAGTAACCAGGCATGGGAAAGAGCCTATGACATATTGGTCCTTAGACATCGTTTGAGGACTGGGCAGAGGTTGACTCTCACTCCTTGACATTTCTGTCGGGGAATCTTTGATCACGACTGTCGGCCGATATGATAAAATGGAAGACACATCTTAGAGATCTCTTTCGGAAATGGAAACTTTAGAGCGCTCGCTTATTCTTGCATTATTGGCAATTATTCAAAAGAAAGTTTCTTCCGTCGCTGCAAATTCAATTCCTACTCTTAAAAGAGCATGTTTCTCCCAACATTATTCATCAAAATACTTTCCATACACCTAACATCGTTTCAGACAGGGTTTTATATCTTACACTTTCAGCTTTTTGTTTTTGCTGTGTCTAGATTTGTATTCTTCGTCGAATTGTTTGGTAGATTTCAACGAATATTATTGAATTTGCTGATACATTTTAATTAAAACTGTTGGAGGCGATATCGCTTTCTCCTAAATATCCATTGTAAAGGGATTTTAATAGAAATGTATTTTATGTAATATTTCCTATATCGATATGTAATATATTTGTACAAACCTGTGAATTATTTTGATGTTAAAAAAGAAGGAGATGAAATGACACAAATCGATGAAAACACAATTATAAACATGAAGTTAATGCAATTATTGGTAAAAATCGACCGCTCAATCGATTTTTGTGAAATGAAAAGTGGGAGTTGAATGTCTAACAATTGCATGCTTTTAGAGCAGAACGAAATTTATGATAATACTACCTACAATTGTAGGAATGAATACAAATAAGGTAATTCAAATAATTCATAAGGCTATAACTGACGGCTATGGTTTAAAGATGAAGTTGATTTCTGGTCATGTGATTGCATTGTGAAAGAAACGGTGTGGAATCGACCAGAAAAGGTTGTTCATCTAGCATTATGTATTTGTGTGTACTGCAAGGTTCTGGAATCATCAAAATGATAAGAAATTTGGCCAAGTCTTGGTTAAGTTACAAACACTGTACACGGAAAGAGTTATATGGGACTACACGAACACGTGGCGTAAAAATCCTACCTGGATTTTTTACGATGTTACATGATATATTTAGAATATGAATGCATTTGAAGAGCCATGCTTTTCAGGAAACATGTCTTATCTGATGTTCTTCCACACTTGCATAATAAGAATGATAACGCTCACAAATTATTTTTCACCTCTTCCCAGAACTCAACCTTCTCTTTAACTGTCTAAGTACCACCTGTTATATGTATCGATCAAATCAAACTGGCGTGTTACACTCTCAGTTAATTAAATTATGTTCTCATTGTTCAAACAGATAACCTTTTGGTGTGCAAACAGCATACATCCCAAGTCACCGACGTAGCATCTAATTCGGTAAGTCGTCATTCAACCGTCGGCATGTGTGATACAACACGGCTGTTACCCTATCACCGCTTCCAACCAATGAAATCACTATTTGCTCTGGTGGGGTTGTGAAAATATCACGTGTTTCGAGAATACAAATAGCGCGCCGCTATTGACGAAATTACAACAAACACATTTCTGTTTGCAGTGGCGGAAATCCGTCCATTTGAGAGGATGAATTGAAGGAGATGTTCACATATTAAGTTCTTATAGGGCTACATAATGGAACGCATGACATTTCTAAACCGGAATGCGTTTTATGTGGTTAGTTGTCAATAAATATAATTATGCTGATGCCTTGAACGTGGTGGTTAACTGTATTAAAGGCCCACTGCACTACTCGTAGCTACTGTCGCCCTCTATATAACAAAACATACCCAATCGGTGACCAGTGGTCCCCCATGATCTTCCTTTTCTTGTGTTATTTGAGAGCTGAGTTGATGAGATAACCACTTGTCCAGTGACCTTGCAGGCTGATCTAATCCCTCCTTTACACTAGTACTGATGAAATTTAAGGTATACCACACACCATTAAACATTTCGCTATGTATGTAAGGGGTTTCAGGTATCCATACGTGTAATTCTCTAGAGGTATATTGCAAGGTAGGATGCCCTCTAAACTGGCATAGGAGGGACTTGTGGGTAAACTAGTCGACGCATCCATACGCGTTCGTATATAAACAAAAATGTAGCTCGAACCTTGTAAATATGTGATTCTCAGGATTTGTTTTAATAACATATACAAAGGAAAAAAGTGGAAGAAGATTTTTTTATTTATAATTATTTAGTGAAACAACTTTTAATAGTATACAGGTACCCATTGTATTATCTACTTTTACTTATTATCAGCATTCATATATCCTTTCTGTCTAGCTTGCAGTTGTCGAAAGTTAGATCAAATACTCGCCCCCCCCCCCCCTCCCCCCGTTCAAAATTGTCTGGCGACTTATCCCCTGGCAATCCAGACAGCTATTACACGCTTGTTAACTACCGTCCCACTTATTAACCCAGATATCACTCGTCTGGTTCATCCTTATCATATTCTTTTATTTACATTCGTTTTTTTTAATTTCTGTTATTAGAAATGTCATACTACCGACGCGACATTTTCTGTATAATGGATGCAGTTCTGTTTGATAGAGATGTTTGAATACAGTAATTCGAAACAAATGATTTAAGCGGCCTCTGGGCCCCGTTTCATAAAACTTTTTTATCGATAACAAGTTAAGGCCCGGTCCCACTGCACTTACGGATGCAAAGAGGATGCAAAACGTAAACAAATCTTGCCATCCGTTGTGTACTCATTGCATACGTGTTTCATACGCTCTATCCATCGAGCATCCGTCCACTGTGATTTCATCCGCGCAAAAAGTTTTGAGCTGCACAAAACTTTTAGAACGGATGAACTTCCGCAGTGTACGATGTAAATCCGCGACAAATACGAGCAACAAACGTTCTATGTCCGTTATCATCTGTTAAACGTCCGATGTATCCTCTCTGCATCCTCTGGGCATCCTCGCAACTCACATCCGCTACAGCTGAAAACGGAAAGAGGGAGGAAAGATAAGGTACATGGAACGTCTATACATCGTTAGTAGCACGGAAATAGAAAGGATGTAAGCGTATGCATCTCGTTTATAAAGTATTCAAAGCTGTCATCCACTTCCATCCGCTTTCATCCGCTAGGATTCCGATGAACATCCGTTTAACATCCCCGCTACATACTACCCACGTCCGTTATTTTCCGTTCTGTTTTCGCAAATTTTCGCAAATTTTGTCCATTTCTGGAGCGGATGAAAACGGATGGAGCCACACCCGAAAGTTTGCTCGTCCGCTTTGTCCGTTATGCATACTTTTTGTGTCCATCGGCCAGTGGGACCGGGCCATTACAAGCTACTGTTATAAGCTACTGAAATCATGGCATCTGACTGGCCGAAAGAAAATTTGTCATAGACATTTAGCAGTTGTTATAGATAACAAGTTTTATGTAACGGGCCCTTGCAGTCTAGTACGAATGCAAATCTGTTTCATGGAAATGAATAAATGCAGAAATGTAGGAAGAGAAGGATTTCTTTTGCACTCTGCAGAGTTGTATTTGCACGCTAAGGTATATGCGTACAGCAAAGCTATGCAATAAATGCACTATACCTTTAGTTTTTTAATTAATTTAACAAAATTTCTCTCCATGAAATGATTGTGACACTAAAATTAATACTTGATAGATACTTTACTGAGTCATACAGGTTGATCAATAACGGTCAATGAATAAAGACGAAATTGTATCTATCAAGAATGAATAACATCGTCAAGATCATTTCAGGGAAGGAGGTAAGAATAGAGTCATTTCACCTTTATGGGGCAACAGGAAAAACAAAGCAAGTTCAGCCACCTTTCCAGTTCGCAGTTCAACTTTATACAAATATATGAAAACAGTGAATATACAAAGAAGCAACGAATTACTACAGGTAGGTGAACTTGTGAGGAACGACCCTCTTCTTGTAGGTATTGAACTTAGGGAACAGTTCTGTCCCACCGATCAATCACCATTCGATTTGGAAGATGACCACAAGCAAATGTGTCTCCAGCCCCAAGGGAAAAAGCCACATCACCTCCGATTTTAAAATCATTCCCACCCTCAAAATTAAATTGAATTCCCGGATTCGGGTTAACCATTTGACGCTGTAACGCCAAAATTTTAAAACTCGACATTTAATTTACTTATGCTTTTGACGCCATTTACATAGTTAATGGTTACCGCATTCTTGGCCGGTTTCACGAAGTCACCACGTTCAGCACTCTCCAGTATCAGATAACTCGATTATATCCTTTTGAATATGCTGCGGTTGAATGCGAGATTTGAAGTATATCCATGCCTTCCTTTTCATTGTTCTATGACTCTCTTTCTACAAAGATTGAAATCCGAAAACAGAAAGAAATAGACTTCATATTCAGTATGGACATTGCCTTTTTTGTATCCTGGGGAAAAATAAACCACCTTGCAAGCAGCCTTCAATAAAGTGAAGGCGGTCATTATCGCTTCGAGACAGACAGATACTACTATATAAAGACAAGGAAACATTATACTGGTAGATATTGATACTAAATAATAATCTATCGTTATCCCAGGGATGTTTAGACTTAATATTTACCATTCCATTCCCTACAATCTCAATTCCTCATTTAACAAACAAAACAAAAAATAAACAAACCCAGAGCGACCTCTATAAAATAAACAAACAAACAACACCACTCTTAAAACATTACATGAATGACAAAATAACGAACATTTCATGGAAACATTATATGAAACAAAATTATGAATAAAAGAAAATTATGAATGTTAAACAACATTACATTTCGGAGAACTCGCACTGTCCTCGAAATTCAGTACAATCCATGACGTATATCGTGTATAGTACGTTGACTTGTATACCTTTCCGAGGAAGTTTTAAGTTTTAACGAAAATGGGTGGTATCTAAAAATATAACGTTTTTACTCAGTTCACGTGGCCGGGGGAATGTGAAATCATAGTTCGATTTCTTGATATTTTATATTCATTTCATTTATAAATGGGCCCTCTATTGAAACAGGTAGCCTACGGTATGAAATATAACATTTCAGAATGAACAGCAGGACTTTTGTCTAGTGGAACGATTGAAGATGAATAATTATCATCTGTAATTAAACAACATAACTTCAGGAGTGAAGATTGTGCACACATTGTGTGCGGGCAAGCACTGAATCCAATGACCGGGGTAATAGTATATTTGTAAAGCGCTTAGAGACATCTGTATTAAGCGCTATATGAAAATTAAATTGTATTATTATTATTATTATTAATACTATTAGCAGAAATGCTAATTTATGAGTGAATATGACTTTTGAGACTTCTGTTAATACTGCAGATAGAGGGATGGCAGACGTAGGTATCAAGGGACATTCGCCCTTTTCGGTACGTTTGTCGGCTGACATCAAATATTTAGCGGTACATCCTTGCTTTTCGTCGGTTCATTAGTAAACAGCAAACCGAACATGAAACAGCTGTGTAAAAGGGTATGTCAACGATCTTAGAATTGAATTGCCATTTGCTAAACATTCACTGCGTTTAAAGTGCACTGGGCTTCGAGGCCCACTTTTGTGTTATGAATACGCCGCATAGTTATGATGCTGAAGTCATGACATAGCCTACCTGATGCGTTGAGGAATATCGCAAATACATGTTCTTATTAACAACTATAGGCTAATATATGGAGAACAGAATTGTCAGAATAAATAGATGTCATGTCCTACAAATTGTCACTTTATCGAACGATACAAACATCGTACTTTACACTGGGAAGCTCGTTCATATATAAAACATCTAAACTGCGGCGTTTTGTAAAAGGAAATGAAATGTGAATCTTGCGTCACAGTGGTCATTGGATACGCACGATGCTTTTATTGCGCGCAGTCGCCATTCGTGTTCAACGAAAAAAAAACTTCGGCGGCTTTTTATTTTTTCTTCGGTTTACCACGCCACATCTGAAAAGCCTTTATTTTGTTTGTCTACTTAGTATAAACTGCTACGGTCGCTGTGTATGCGCGTGTGTGTGTGTGTCAGGGTTCAGGGGAGGGGGGGGGGGGGTTACTTTGATTCGAGACAACAGTTTTTTATGGGTGGTATCTGGATAATGGTACCATTCATGCCTGGGATAAAAACAGAGACAATATTATCTCATTACATGAATCTGTCGTGGGTAGAAATATTTTGTAATGATTGAAAGTCACCACTTTAATAAGATCGCAACTACATCTGAAAAATAACCACAAGGGCATATTGATACACATTTGTGTATCCCATTAAAAGTAAGTAGTACGCCATAAGGTAACTAACAACTCCATTGAAATTCCTTCGGTTGCTTTTTCGAGAAAAAAACAAAATCGAAAGTAGTTTTGATCGTGTATTTAAACATTTATAGAAGCCCGGTTAGCTCAGTCGGTAGAGCATCTGACTTTTAATCAGAGGGTCGCGGGTTCAAGTCCCTCATCGGGCGAGAGAATTTTTGTTAGCGCTTATAGAATTCGGTGGTAAACGCTTTATAATAAAGCAACGTTTTTATTTTAAATTTGATTTCATTTTTCTTTATTTATCTCGAAATCAGCATCTTTAGAATCGTGCATGATCAGCCTTCCACACGATGAATGTTGCCCCTTCCCTATGAAAGAAATCCAGGGTCTAGTTATCCAGGGGATGATTGTACTGTGGTCATAACGTAGGAGGATGTGGTTATCCTCGGAGAGTTGTCAGGCAGGTGTCTGAGAGATGGGAGTTCGGGCTCGTACTTTAGGGTGTAGTCGTTTTAGAGCCCTCACCCTCCCCCCCCCCCCAAAAAAAAAAAAAAAAATAATAATAATAATAATAATAATAATAATAATAATAATAATAATATTAATAAAATAAATAAATAAATAATAATACATAAAAATAAAATAAAAAATACATTTATATGTTTAAACAAAGTAAACATTAAAAAATGATTAAATAATTTATATATGTATGAATATAGGTATACTACACTTTAGCGAGTGTTTATGCTACTTAAATGTCCATGGTAATTGTAACATTTAGTGAAATAATTTATCTAACAAATATACATAAGTCAAAACCCCTTGTATTCAACTCCTCTTGTTTGCACTGACAGCTTTCAGGCAGCAAACGTCCAAGGAAATTCGATTGGGTCGAGTGTTTGCATCAGGTGAACGTTGATAATGCGGTGTGAAGTATATGTCAACTGAGCACATAACGATTTGTTGTCGACCTTCTCAATCACCGCCTCCTCTGCGTCATGTGGCAGATTTTGAGGGGTTGAGCTAGGGTTGCGTTGATCGAAAGCACGACTGGGGATGTGGGAGTGGGGTGAAGTAAGGTAGCCGAACAACCTGCCCGCATCTTAGGCATTGGACCGATTCCATGTGTATACCCAATTATTAACATCTGAACTAAAGACGTAGACATGAAATGAAAATGAATCAGTAAGACAGAGGAATAATAACAGTAATTAACATTAATATATCTCTGAACTGATGATTCGTTATGAGCGCTGATCGAGAGTTCGTAGAAAATACGGCAAGAACACTGATTGGGGATTAATTGAACAGATCTCTCTTATTTTGATCCCGTTTTTAGTCTTTACTTCATATTGCCCATTTAATAACAAGTGTTAACATGTCTATACTGAATCTTGAATACGTAATCTACCGACGAGATATGAATATTGTTATAAATGTAATGCTTCCTACAAGAAATTGCAATTGGTTTAATGTTTGCGGCTTACACCCAGTATCGATTTGTAATTGAAAACAAGACAGGTTAAGATCGCGCTGGTTCTAAGATTTTGCTGACTTGTTTTCAACTACAGATCGATACTGGGTGTATCAATTCATCTTATTTACTGAGTGTAAGCCACAAATATGTTTACACAAAAGACATATATATTTGATTTATTTTATACATATATTTTTTTAAAAATATAATTTCTTGCTTCTTCCTTTATTGGCGGGGGGGGGGGGGGCGGAGGGGTAAAGTTCTAATTAATCAGTGGCGGTTTCATTCAGTCAGAAGTATTATAACAAGAGAGGATCCCGTCGGTGGTTAAAGTCATCACTTCCAATGCGGCCTGCCACTGACACATTTCCAATTAGTGGTGTTAGACCGGGCTTAGGGCCTAAGTTAGCGCTCATGTCAAACGTCTTTCGAAATAAAATATGAAGATGAAGAATCCTCCAGCAGTGTATGAGCAACCTGTGAATCTCAAAGCCATCTTTCATTCACTTAATCACTTTATCGTAGAGGCGCCTTCATCGTCTATCACCTATCTCATGCTTATGAACTCTAATATTTGTAAATGCCTCAGCTCACGTATTCTGTATTATTTTCAAGTTCATGCGTTGTCGAACGACACCGTGAAACAAACGAACTGGAAAATGTGATCAATTTGGGAAATAACACCTTCTGAAGACAGCGCTAGTCATGCGCAGGATATAATGAAATAAAAGCTTGGCGCCTTATCCTGCAGTGCATTTACATATCGTTCGTTAGATTCGGGGTTCATTTTATTAATAAATGTCATCACCAACTGACAGACTTCAATTTCATTATGCGTTATGCTGTATCTTGGGGCGAGATTTGGAAGATACGAAATTGAGATACGATAGAAAGGGCGACAGGTATAATATTTATAGAGAGAGGTTGGATAACAAGAAAGAGAATCAGGCAAATATAAAGAGAAACGATAGAAAGAGTAAGGTAGAAAGAGGATGAGAAAGAAAGAGAAAGAGAGACAGAAAGAGAAATATGCGAGAGAGATAGGAAAGAGAAAAAGATTGTGCGGGAGAGCGGAAGAGAATGTAAGAGATAGAGAGAAATAGAGAGAAAGAGAAGTAGATGTTGAGAAAAGGGAAGGAGCGAGACAAAGATGTATGTATATATATATAGATATATATATATATATATATATATATACAGAGAAAGAGAGGGAGAGAGGGGGAGAGAGAGAGAGATGAGGAAAGAGAGAAGAGCTGTTCAAAGTGGAAAGTGATAGCGAGGATAATGCAAGCGATACTCCAGTGGATGTTTATGTTTACTTATCAGCTTTGACTATGATGACTTGTATATCCCATCGGGACAGAGACTTTCCATTAAAGATGTCATGACCCAGATAAATAGGCAAACATCTGACATTAGAATACGACGAGAAGAGAGGCTAATATTACATACGTGGAGAAAAATTATGCTAAGACTGAGCGTGAATGTGCTAAGAACAGAAAACGCAATCACTGCTTACAATATGTATGTCTTACTTTAAAGGGATCCGGTAATTTTGTCTCAGATTCTGAAACAAAATTCTGGATTTAGCTCATGATGCAATGATATTTATAAACCTTTAGGTCAGTCAGGAACCCCATGGCTTTTACAAGCCGATCGCCTGTCTGATTATCAAGATATTTATGATTGGAATTACAAATTTTGAAAAACCGTTTGCCAAACGGTTTTTATAACACTACAGTCAACTCCATGTTTTTTTCAGTATCATAATATAGACCGTCCAATAAAAACATGTCATTGTCATATTCGCGCATTTTAGAAGGTAACGTACGAGGCTATTGAAATTGATTAAGATTTGTTTTTTCGAAAGTAGTTGCGATCGAGCTAGGGATCTCGAGCATAAAATCTAGTTAACATCTAGAAAGCAAAATTTTCTGGTTCAAGGGGTTTGAAGCGGATGACCCGGTTATGTTTATCGCGGTGCACAGACAAAGGCCGCAATGGCTGCTACACACGAGGAGTTCTTTTCCTGACGTACGACTGCGTCACTAGGGACTTTTACATTTGCACATCGACATAGTGGACTGCTACGTGTGACGTCCTTGTAATGCACTGGTAGTGCCTTAAAAGGACGTCACATTACCTTAAAAGGACGTCCACTATGTCGACGTGTAAATCTAAAAGGCCCTAGTGATTGGGCTGGCGTGTTACGCGTCACGTGAGGGCGGTAGGGTAACATTTAAGTGAATGCAAAAGAAAACGGTGCAATTGTTAACTTTGAATTATTGACGTATGCTCGGCATTCAACAAATGGGGTTGTTGTATCCCTGCATGGTATGAACATAAAAGCCAATTGGGAGATGCAAAAGAAAACGGTGCAATTGTGAACTTTGAATTATTGACGAATGCTCGGCATTCAACAAAATTGTTGTATCCCTGCATGGTATGAACATAAAAGCCAATTGGGAGATGCAATCCACAAAATGCCCCACGTCCTCTAATTTATCAAATGACATGACATGCGTTAGGGCTTCGCCACTGAACCCGACCCTTTTTTGGCTCGATCGCTACGCTCCCTCTCAGCACAGTCAACCATACAGAGTGGCACTTCAACTACAAATTCTTTTCGTTTTGGCACTTCTAATAAACTAGTTGAGAAGGCCTGGTCTAGGGGATTTCACCCCTCCCCTTGTCAATAATTGGTCCTCTCCGGGTGGGGGCTGCCCGAGCTCCAAAGACTAAGCAAGATTTAACAAGGATGAGCCCCAAATGACAGTTCTTCAAGGGCGCATAATAATGAAATCTCCCAAGTGCCTCGATAGAAAATGGCATTTTCAAGAAGAGGCGTCGTTGGAAATAGATTAATGGTAGGTGCCTTTTCGCGTCTCGTTAGGGTGGTAGTGTAATATTCAAGTGAAGACAAAGAAAACGGTGCACATGTGCCCTTTGAAATATCGACGCAGGATTTAAACAAATTATGATGTTGTATCCTTTCTTGATATTAACATGAATGCCCATCGGAGGACGAAATCCACAAAATGTCCCCATCAAATAGTTGATAAAATGTCTAAACACTGTCAGTCGGCTGTATACGTTCCGCCGACGCTTTCGAGTATCACAGAGTCTAGGGAATTTCACACGTTTCGGCTCCGTTTTGTCATGGGTGAAATTTGAGTTAACCTCCTTCTTACGTACAATCTTATACACTGCCCATTTGTCCAGAGCCAGAAGGGTGTTAACTCTCCATGGTTTTGCCAACCCCTCCTCCTGTCTATCATTGTTCCTCTCCGGTTGGGGGCTGTCCAAAGACTAAACAAGAATTAACTTGGATGAGCCCCAAATGACAGTTCTTCAAGGGCGCGTAATAATGAACTCTCCAAAGTGCCTTGTTAGAAAGTGGCACTTTCAAGAAGAGGCGTCGTTGAAAATAGATTAATGGTAGGTGCCTTTAAGTGATTTGGCACAGGGCACTCGTAGACTTGAGGACAATAATCTATATTTGCCTCTCTGTACCCTTGAGGTCGATGAGGGACCTGGTTGGGGATTCGAGGGAAACCGTTGATTTGTTGTTGTCATCGTAATAAGGCCTATGCCATTTATAATAATAATATTTAATTTGTATATAGCGCTTAATACAAATGTCTCTATAAAGCACTTTACAAATATACTGTAACCCCGGTCATTGGATTCAGTACTTGCCCGCACACACTGTGTGCACAATCTCCACTCCCTGGGGAGCATTCCAGCCGGGCGTGAACTTATGGCAGGAATACCTCAAGCATGCCAAGAGTGTGGATATGATGCATATACCATGAGAACATAGAAATGACTGTTACGCTTGAAATTTGAAAGAGCCTGGGGAGGCTTATTGAATCCAGACTATAGCTTATCTTATCCTTCTTGTACTCCGTCTTTTTATTATTATTATTTGTATTTTTTCTGGTATTTTATCATTGATGAATTAGTATCGTTTTCGCTGTTATAACCATACCACTCGCCGAGTAAAACAATTTCTGAAAAGAAAATATTCCCAACCATATCCATTCAGCATATTGATTTATTTCATGAAATTCTACATTACGACATAATTTATACAAAAGACAGACAAAATCGGTAGACCGCCATCGGCAAAAAGAGATCGCGCGCATGCCTTGACTAAACATGATCAAGTTAATGTTCTCCACAAACATAGTTAACCTTTTTTGCCTTAGGATAGGAGTCGATGACTGCTATTTCCTATGTTTCATAATGTCTCGCTGGTGCTTAACATCGGCTTATTAAAAGGGTTACGTAAATCCCATCACATACTTGCAAAAAGTGCATCGCCATTCTCATCTTACGTCATAGTGGAGGGGAGTTTTTAGGCAGGGAGGTGAGACTATACAGTGCGTCCCAGAAAAAATGAAACCGAGAAGTATCGATGTTTTACCATAACTTATTCACAACTATTATTAATAAATGATACATATTTAGAAAGCTTAGAGTCTCCTCTTTCATATGATGCTACTCAAGTGATGCATATTTCACGCATGAGTGATTAAAAGCAATTTGAAGGAAGGAAACTAAAAAGTGATTTTACTTTAAACAAACATAACTTTGTTTTTCCTGGCTCATTTTTCCTGATTGAGGTGTCATATGAAAGGGCAGAAAATGATAGAAATGTGAATTTTTCTTCGAAATTCAGATACCGCCCGCCAAATCACCCTTTGGTTTCCTTCCTTCAAATTGCTTTTAATCACTCATGCGTGAAATATGCATCACTTGAGTAGCATCACATGAAAGAAGAGGATCTAAGCTTTCCAAATATGTGTCATTTATTGATTATAAATGTGACTAAGTAACGATAAAACATCGATAATTCTTGGTTTCGTTTTTTCTGGGACGCACTGTACAACTATGTTGCTATACGAGCCGGACATTGAACCACCAGGTATTAAAGGGAACCTCGAGTATGATAAGTCCTTTCTTTGCCTAAAACTAAACTTAGAAAATCATGATTTTCTAATGAAAGGACTGAATACTTTGGCGCCAGCTTAATTTTGTATACACCTGTGAGCTTAGTTTTAGTTTTTAGAGGATTCACAAGTAAATACATTCATTTTGATTTTGTTTTGCTTTTATTCTAACCGAATACAAGTACGTTTATGAACGAATTGAACACATTTCATTATGGGAGTACAGAAATAACGAGCACAAATAACAGGTAAACACATATAAAAAGAAAAAGAAAGGAAAATGAAACAAACATACAAATAGATGAATAAAAATAAAGACACGATCAGACTGAATTATTCATTCCAAATGGTAAAATGTCTACGGATAGTCTACCAAACATATATTCATAACCTTTTACATGATAACGAAATGGTTTCTGTTAGAAGATGATTTTCTGATTTTTTTTTTTACAACGCATTATCAAACTCTACCCCAATGATCTATTGTATTTTAGTTGGTAATTTTTTTATTGTCCATTTTAGTTTTTCTCCTTTTTTGGATTTATTTTGAGTGAGACAAAATCCAAAGATAAGATACTAGCGATCCAGGTGACATGAGTTCCAGGAAAATCGAATTTCAGGTCCTTTTCCAACTTATAACAAGTATCATTTTCCACAGAGGATAATTCATTCAACAGCTTTATTACGATGTTTCATATTTTGAAAGCATGAACATCATTACGCCGTATCTCTCATCACCTTATCACGTTCAATTTACTCTGCATTGACGTTTAAATAAACTCATCTCGGCTCATACGTAATTTAAATACAGTGCTTGTAAGCAGCCATGCAAGAAGCGAATAGAGACGCTCACTTTCATGTTATTTGGTTATATAGCTGGGAATTACGATTCAATGGTTAAAGCTGGGTTACGTTATACGGGAAGAAGGGCAATTTGGGTCGCAACGACCGCTAGCTCAGGCAAGCAAACCTGCCTGATTGATTTTTGACACGCCAGGTGAAAGTTCTTTCGCACCCTCGCGACCGCTGAAAGCACGGTTGAAAGTAATATGAGCGCTCCAAGCGAAACGGATTTTAAAGAGATCGTTGACTATGCAATAAAGGAGGATCTTCGTATAGCAAAGGGGTATTACGGGAAGATGTCAATTGAATAATGGTATATTGAACGCCATAAATCACTAGAACCAATATGGGTTGCAGAAAATACATTCCTGAGCTGACGTTCTCTTTCTCTCTCTCTCTCTTATCACTAGCTCCTCCTTTGTTGAATTTTTTCCCCGTTTAATATATTCTTTGTTAATTGATTTAAAACAAACAATGATTAAATTATTCATGCAGCATTGCAGTTGTATCAATGATTTAATTAAAGCAAATTAAGTTTTAGGTCAAGTCCAAGTTCGTAATACATCTAGTAGCAGATGTTATTCCAAAGACGTATGAATAACATCCTGAGAATTGTGAAATTACCAATATCCAGGATAATGACAAGAGGTGTCAACCCCTCCCCACTCCCCCCCCCCCATATAAAACATAAAGAATAAAATATGTAATTAATACAAATTAAGTTTTGCGTCAAGTCCAAGTTCGTAATACACATAGTAGCAGATGTTATTCCAAAGACGTATGAATAACGTAAGAATAACATCCTGATAATTTTGAAATTACCAATGTCCAGGAGATTGACAAGAGGCGTCAGCCCCCCCCTAATAACTAATAAAGATGATAAATATGTATTTATGATTTAGTCTTGAGTTATAGTGGTTGACTTCAATTTCAGAAGAAAAAAATGCTTCATGGATTCCCAAATTGTTTATAAGGCGATAACATAAGGCAAATTACTATGACCAAAGAAACATAAACAATTTCACGGATACTTAATGAAAATCACCATCATCGTAAGTCACTTTCATACGTCCTATGGCTATGGTCAAGGGTCTCCTTCCTCGAATCCCTCAATTTGCCAAAATTATGAAGCAGGGAATAAGAATCTGGTATTTATTATCTTGTATGTAAACAGAGCGGACCTCGGTTGATTGGTTAGAGTCCATCTTTACGAGAAGGCGATATAACCTTTAAATGGATTGGGTATCTGTCCCTCAGATTCTAAACAAAATCCTGGATTTTTTTCCTCATGCAGCAATCATAGTTATAAATCCTTACGTCAGTCAGGAATCCCCTGACTTTTACAAGCCAATCGCATGTTTGGTTATCAAGATATTTATGATTGGAATTTCAAATTTCAAAAAACGTTTTTCCAATGGTTTTTTATAACACTACAGTCTCTTGGGGAAAATGAGTAAGGTAAAACTAGTCATTCAAATATATTTACTTTTTTAAATACTTCATGATAATTTTGAAGCGCAATTTTATTAGGGCTTCAATATTACATAAGCATCTGAGATTTCAAAAGTGGAAAATGGTTAAACAATGCCTTAAAAGAGATTTGTTAACATGAGGGGAAACGCTGATAAGGACGTGACTTCAATGCTAGATGTACATTTAAAGATAATCCGGAAGATTGAGTGAAAACAGACCTTTATTAACGATAACAATTGAAGAAAAAAAGCTTATCTGATCGATTCTTGAATTTTCCCACCTATATCATAATACTTTGATTACATTTTAGGTGATTGTTAATCGTCACAACGCAATAAAATTCGCTTATGTTGAAGATTGTTAAAAGCCTGTTTTATGTCCTATCTTCATGGAAAACGGTTGGAAAAATTCAAAAATTGGTTGGGAGAAATTACTGTTAAAGGTTGTCGCACAAGTAACGCCTTTAAAGAAAAACATACATATCTTTGTGGTTTAAGATTTTTCTCAGCATTTTTGGCACGTTAGAGGGTTAATACAGAAAAGGAAAATGTTCATACAAAAACTACGCATTTTTTTCATCAACCTTTAACAATGTTACCGGTTCACTTTAATATATTTACCAGGATAAACTCTATTTATCGCGCTTAAGCCCCTTTCACACCGGATCTGCGTAGAGTCGCGTAGTGTTGCGTACGATCGGCGTAGGGTTGCGTACGATCGGCGTATTCGGTACGCAACACTACGCAACTCTACGCAACTCTACGCAAGGCCCGGTGTGAAAGCGGCCCCTTTAGTTTTCAACCTCGTTATACAGGGGCATGTACATTTACCGTTAATATCTTCAGGTTTCGTCGGTAGGACGAATTCGTCACTCGATACTTTCTTGCTCATTTTCTTCTCTCTCTGCCTAAAACACCTTGACTGTGAAGATTTCGCGAAATTCATTTTAAAATGCCAAATTGCACCATTAACCCATTGCCTACGAGAACCAGGTTGTTTCTGTATCAAACCTATGGACACTGAGAATTCAGTAGTCAACAGGTTAAGGCAGCGGGTTGCACGTGGCTTGTCGTACCTTTTTACCATGCAACATGACACTCACGCATTTGAGGGGATGTCCGCTTGCTTATGGCATTCTCGTGCACGATTCCCGTTTACTAAATGATAAAAAGAATGGAATACATAAAGGAAATTAAAGGAATGCCGTGGGCATGACATGAACCTCTTTAATGGCTCAGGCGGAAGCAGCGAAAGTGTATGACCCAATGATCGAATGCGATTACAGGTTTAAAGGGGCGGCCAGGTGTTCTTATGCATGGACAACGAGACATGAAGAAACAAAAGATTATAGGTACCTTATCGCGCCAGTACAAAATATTTCTGGAAAATGGAAAGGAAAAGGGTGTCTTCATTTTGAAAAAGGAGTTGAAAAATGAGAAGAAAAAAACAATGGCACCAATCAGAATAGAGAGCAAATTTCTTGAAAAAGGCAATGGAGTGGATCTTCTCCTTTCGAAAATAGAAAATAATGAGAAAGATTTAAATTACAAACCAGGCTAGAATATGATCCGACTCTTGGAAATAATGACAGTGAAGATATCTCCGAGTTTTTCCATTATTCAAAACTTAATTCCTGCGTATCAAAAACAGAAATGGTAATATATCCTCTGTAATTATAGGCAAGGGACGCCTGGATAAAAATAAAATCCCCAATCATTTCGCTTCTCCGTATTAATCAGCATGATTCATACATATTGTAATTTTTTTTTTCTGAGTATTTCCGTCATCACTCCTTACTCAGAATTCATTTTGTTTCAAACAACGGTGTCTCCGTTAAAGTATATCTACATGGTACAGGTACACCCCCCCCCCCCCCCTCCCCACCAACACCACTGAATGGCCCCAAAACGAGAGGACCCCTTTGCCACTTCCCCTCCTGTTTACACGATTAACTGACCCCCTAGTTCGCTGTTTCACGGTCACTTGTGGTGTCCATGCCCTCCATTATGTAGATGGCAACCCCTTCAGTACCTTTAGTCCACACTACGCCCCCTAACAATCCTAAAGGCTTTTGCAGTTACGACAAAAAACCTCCAGTTTTTTCAATTTTTGTAGATAAAAGTGAAAATGAATTGCACTGAGCGCAACAAAGGTCCTGTGCGTAAACATTGAGTTCTGTGTTAAAATATATAGAATAATACAGAACTGTGACGCGTTTTTATACACTCTATGTCATTTAAATTAAGTTTGCCGCGTCGTTTCCGAGCAAGCTTCTACTCAGAATCTTTTCCCTTTATTTGAAAACGGGGACTCTCTTACGTCGTCTTATTACTTCCCTTTGGTGTTCGGTAATTGGCACCGTTTACGCCGATTCTTGACAGGTTATGAAAGGTCTCTGTATCTTCGACGACCTGATTCTTCTTGCTTTACCAGCCCAAAATCTTTACAAGGATCGCATGGCATGGGACATGATTGAAAATGTGAGATTTATCCTCGCTCAAATCTGTCGATGAATTCGCAGAACATTGTTCACCTCAAGAGAAGATCCATATCACCCGGAATTTCGGGCACCCATGTTTTTTCAATTATTGGGTCCGCATAGTTCACAATTAATTCATGAACTAGAGCAGGCGCCAAGGATAAGAAACATAGTTCATAAAGATGAACAGTATTGTGTTCTTCTCGGCTAAAGAATAGAGTGCTTTTACGAACCATTCCTTTTAAGATGTTTACCATGTGATTGAAGTGCATGTTGATTTCGTAGTATTCTAATGAAGCATAGGAAATCCAAGAGCATGTACATTTTAGGGCGAAAACGTCACGTGCTTTTCGACCTGTCATAAAAGAAAACCTCCCAGAAAATAAAAAGTTGGTGACTTGTGACTTTTGTATTTCTAATTCCCCGTCCGATGTGCATTCCTCAAGGACAAGATATAACGATTTGTCCCCTTTCTCGCAGAAATAAAGGGAATTAATGTGCAAAACCCATTAGAGCCAGGCGGGGTCGATCTCATTCTGCGTGCCACTTTAAATTTGTTAACGAAATATATGAAGGCCACTTTGGAATGTACGATAATAACGTAGGCTCTGACATGACATAATGTGGATAATGTTAAACTTGTTATACATTACATTTTATTACTTCAACCTAAACAAATTGATTTGAGATTTCTTCAACTTGTCTTGGTCTGCTGTTAACAAAATATGGAGTATTTAAACATTTTGGCACTCTCAGTGTCTCTCTAATAAGCGTGCTGGTGATTTGTCTTTTCCATCGGTTGCTGCAAAACTGTGGAACCAGCTACCTACTGCTGTGCAGATGGCCTCATCTGTTGACCAGTTCAAGAAATTACTCAAGTCACATCTATTCTGCTAGAAATTACTTTATTACCAGCCTACATATACTTTACTGATCTTATTACCAGCCTACATAATACTTTACTGATCTCTGAGAAGTGTCTAACTTTTTTTTAAAGTGGCCCAAACATTGTGGAGCGTGTGTGCAGCGCTTTGTAACTGCAAGGAAAAGGCGCTATATCAAATATCTTTTGGATTGGATTGGATTTAAGTCGCAAGGCACAGCATTTTCAAACATATTTTGTTAATCCTCATATAATTATTAACTTAGATATTTCTTACTCTTAAACATCACCTGGTTCGAAGAATTTTTTTTCTCGGATATTCCTTTTCTTTTCTATTTCCCCACCGGCAAAATACAATCATGAAAGGAATGAATACATATATACACACGCACACATACCCGCGCGCACACACGCACACACACACACTCGTTTAAGCACCCGAATGTGGACTAAGACAATTGGCGTTCAACCGTGGATCTTTCGAAAATCGTGTAAAGACCGTCAAATGGAGACCCATTTCTTATACTGTGAACGGGGACTTTTTTTGGTCCTCGGTAGTGTGTTTAAAACATGAAATTACGTCTAAAACCACAGTGGATGTCCTCGGTTGATATATGTCCACGGTTTGAAGGTGTGTATTCTCACATTAGTCTACGGTCGGGGTAGTCCACCGACGCACACACGCACGCACACATGTATGTTTATATATATATATATATATATATATTTACATTATGTTTAATACATAATTAGCAACTAATTTATTCATACCATTACCAAGTTCGGTAAAATGTAAAGTTTATTTATCCCAATAATGTTTTCCTTCAGAATGTGATGTATTGAAGCTTACATCTACAATCATTCATCAAAGGCCCTATTTTTACCTGTCGACTATTCATCTTTGAGTAACGAAAAACACCAAATAACATCAAAGTTACAAGGGGTAAAAATAATGTAGTTGTTAACTGTATATATAACATGTTGCATATATATTCTCATAATGGATGCATGACAAAGAACACCATCATTAATAGCTTTCGCTGGCGGCCAGAGAAAGCGATGAGGTAAAACCATTCAAGCATTTTCTCACTCTCAACACATCTCTTAATACCTGTCGCGAGAAATGAAAAGAAAAGAAACCAATACCTCGGTTGATAAAAGCCTGTCAAACGGTATAAGGATGGCAGGTATGAAAAACATAAGGCAGAGTTTTGCCACCGTAATGATTAGAAAAAATATCTTCCAGCTAAATAAGCTTTCCAATTCCCAAGGTATCGGGGGTGGGGGTGCATGTGTCGAGTTATCATAGGATAAGCATAATTTCAGTCGAGGAGAGAGAGATTGAGAAGATGGTAGTCATGAATAGATAAAATGAGAATTGTAAACAGTAAGTACAGGGGGAAAGACACAAGGGGGTTGGATTTATATTTATATAGCCTAGAAAGAGAGAGAGAGAGAGAGAGGGGGGGGGGGAGTTGTCACCAAGAAAAATATAGATTGTATAACGAGAAAGAACTTAACAGGCTGGTTTCAAATGAATTAAAAATGTGAGTGGGAAAGGCTAGAAAGAGCAAGGAAGTGAAAGAGGGAGAGAGGGAGGGGGAAAGAGAGAGGGGGAAAGAGAGAGGGGGAGAGGGACAGAGAGAGGGAGAGAGAGAGAAGAACAGGGTTTGGGATAGGACGACAAACATGTAGATAATCGGATTCGATCCTGAATTTGCGGTATTCATTGAAAACATGAAGAAAAAACATGTAATACTGATTATCCATTTGAAAATCTAAGATTAAATATCATGAAATTGGTTGGTTTGTTTTAATATACATCTGGCTCGTTTCTTTGTACAAAACATTTGTTACATCTTCGATTGCTACTTAATTGAAAGTGGTCTGAATTTTAATCAAAATTAGTCAAGATTGACAAAATTCTCTATCGTCCTCACTCGCTTTAGAGTAGCGTTGGCAAAATGATTTAGGACTATTTAGAATTGCCATGATTGCCTATAGACGAGAAACGTGTAATATAACGTAACTCAGAATATAATTGTCCTAGCTGGACTTTTGTAGAATTTAATTGGACTTGTCAATAGGGTGATAGTCCATTGGTGTTATGAAACGTACTAGCTTACCGAAATAACATGCGTTAGACCGATTTCATATATAAGGATTATAAATATCACTGAATCCAATGACCAAGGTAATAGTATATTTGTAAAGCGCTTAGAGCCATTTGTTATAAGCCCTATATACAAATTAAATATTATTATTTTAAATATTATTTTAATTAAAAGTTTATATTATTTCAACGTTGGAAAAAATATATTGAACTCTTATGTGTCAATAATACATGAAGAGATTAAAGGGAGACTGTTCACTTCATCTAACAGTCGAATCCGTTTGTACCTTTAAAGGATACAGTACCGAAACAAATGTTGGCCGATTTAGATTAGCTCCGGCTATTAACCTCTCTTTTGCGTGATCTCTCTTTCGTGTGACCTCTCTTTCGCCTTATCCGGACACCCACCCCTGGAAAACCACCCCGGATAACCACCCTCTTGGAAAACTATCCCCTAGCGCAGCCACCCCCTACCACTAGTCAGCAAGCACATACCCTGGTCAGTCGTAAAAGTGAGTCTGCACTATAAGACTACCATAGGCCATGTACTGTAGCTGCTCCTGACACCAGTAGGTAGCTGGGCTAGACTTCTCTTAAGGCACAATGATTTTTTGATTAAGTGTCAAATTAGGGTCTGTGCCTGCAGACTACCCTACCACAACCACCCTCTAGGACAACTACCCCCGGACAACTACCCACCAGACAACTACCCCGTAGGATAGTTGTCCGGGGTAGTTGTCGTAGAGGGTGGTTGTAGTAGGGGTAGTGTCTGGAGGGTAGTTGTCCGGGGGGTAGTTGTCCTAGAGGGTGGTTGTAGTAGGGGTAGTTGTCTGGAGGGTAGTTGTCCGGGGGTAGTTGTCCTAGAGGTTGGTTATCCTAGGGGTGGTTATCGGAGCGTGGTTGTCCAGGGGGTAGGTGTCCTACAACCCTCTGTCGCATCGCGAATACAGTCCACCCCACGCGCTCGTACACAGTACACAAAACCTTAAATAGGAAATCCCGGGTATACATATCCTGTATAATGTTATTAATCTATTCAAAATGGCGGAGGTAACATACTTTAGGTTATACAGACCGACCACTCCTACACTCTTTTCTGAATATATATCGCTCGTTTCCTGAAAACAATTTGGAAATATAAAGTTTACCAGTCCTATATGAATGCAATATTAGGTTTAAAATGGACTTGGGATTTGTTAATAAGGAAGGCTTTACATTATAAAAGTAAGCTGGCGTAATTCCAATCCTGCTTTTTCCAGAAAGATTTGAGCAACATTTCGTAATTTGTTTTCATCTTCCTCTTTCGCTGACATGACGGTGAAAATGAAACGGTGTGAACAATGTCCTCTATTTGACTGTAATATCCCTGTCACATTGCAAAACCGATCAATTACCCCGGCAATTCGGGCTAGTTTTGCTTGGTCTTCAGTCGGTATCGTGTCCGAGTCTCGTTGGTGTGTGACTGGGGTATTTTAATCCGACAACAATCCGACCGCTCGTTGTACCGACAATAGAAAAGCAACATTCGGAATGTAGGACGGTCCGAAATATCAGCCGTTTGTGGTAATCAATCAGAACATTTTCGAGAACGGGGAAAAACAAGCTTCCTATTTTCGTCAAAGAGTTGGTACATGTAACGAAATACACAAGAGAAAACAAGAATCGATGAATATAAAGAGAAATGTATACCAACCATGCCAATATTCACAATCTATTATTTTGAAGATTAACGGATCGCAGGTGTTTTATAAACATTCCAATGGTTTGTAAATACAACCTTCTTTTTAGTTCTCATTGTTATTTTGAATTTCTGAGAAAAGTGAGAAAAAAAACAATGAGATTTACTTTCAGTAAAAATAAGATTGTACATATAGCTCCGTTTAGTCTCATTTGACAACGCCCCCTATCGTCAGAGTCCAGCAGCCTATACACAATAGCCTAATGACTTTTACCCCCAAAATCGTTAAAAAATCTTCTTTTTTTTTGTTTAAACGAAAAGCACATCAACCCCGATGTACGTTATCACTAGCTCTTTCATTGGAACCCTCATGTCCCGTTGACTTTTGAAAGTTTACCCACGTAATTTGGTCAAAATAGGTCGCCAGCTCGCCATTGCCTAAACACATGTGCAACAAGTCGAACTTTGGACTCAATTTACCACTCGAGTGTAAGGTTATAAGTCAAGTACACAAAGGATAACAAGCATGAATTATCATATATCAGTTCTGATTTGTTCATCATGTCCATTTCAGCCAACCCCCACCGTAATTTGTCCATTTAGTATAGGCAAGTATTTTGCCGAGGTAAGTAAAAACATGAATATTCATGAACACCATGGACTATTCGATTGCGATTCGTGCACCACATCAAACTCCCCTACTTTCAGTCAAGTATTTTATTGTATTATGTAGTTTGGTAGGTTTATTTTACTAACTGTTTAATTATCAGATATCAATGATAGTTTAAAGATATGGAAAAGGTTCTTGTATTTTATATTTAGCAAAGCAATTTCATATTGAAAATCACTATCAATTGTCGTCTGATCCGCCGATTGCCGTCTGCTATATACGCGAACTACCTACGTTTGTGCTGGCGAAAATGAGACAACCGGAGCAATATGATTAGGAAAAAGAAAGCGAAACATAATACACGAACAAGGGTCATTTCAATACCCCTATGATATTTCAAAAGTTGATGGAAAAGAATATAAACATTGCATAGTGTTGATTTTATTGAAGTTTTCGCCCGCATGTTCGAAACAAATCTTATATTTTAAGGCATTTGATGTACTACGTTTAGCAATTGTTTTCATAGTATCTGAGATTAAAGCATTGTCAAAAAAGCGTAGAGTTAAATACTCCTAGTCAATCGAGGACACGCGGAACTAATGAAGACTGAAAGCGAGACTCAACACAGGTAAATGGTTTTACTTTGCAAAGACGTTGATTCCGAGAAACAAGGCAATCAATAATCACGCCAAATTGCGTCTTGTTAGAAACTGTTTATAATGACGGACACTCCATTTAAACGATGTTGACGTGTTAAATGGGACACTACCGTTTTCGCCTGGTTGAACCGTTCACGTCACTTTGAGTCTCCAAGGCCAGTGGTATGTCCATACCATTTTTAAAAACCCGTTTAGGAAGAAAAGAATTTGACGAATTCTGCTAACTAAGAATTAAAGACATTTTGAAGTAATCACAGGGATTATTTTCAGGAGCTTTTGAATAGTTTGTTTTAAAATTGTGTGTTCGTAAAGTGACACTGTTCGGAATTTGTTTTCATCACCGCGCCGTAGTATGAATTTATATAGTAGCTGGTCTAAATGAACTGATCGAATTGTTATTATTAGTATTATTATTATTATTATTATTATCATCATCATTATTATAAGTCCATGAATGAAACTATTTTCGAACTGACGCCTTACAGTAATGTGAACTAACCCTATGGTCGATCTGCTCTCGGAAGAGAACACATACTTACGCTGGGCAAAAGCTCAACATTGATTTCAAGACTTTCCGTTCAGTACGTTCGTGGACAAAAATAATAAATCGCTTCTGAAAGGGTATTTTATCATCCGTCGCAAGATTTACTTCTGACATTTAGGCCTAGTAGTCCTCACATTTATTGCTATTTCAAAGGGCGACAGTTCAAAGAAGAATCCATCTTACACTCATTATTTGCAGGATTAATTAGACGGAGGAAAATGTAATCCAAATGGCACACATAAAACATATTAAACTCTTTTATATTGAAAACAGCTAGACAATTTGTTTTTCCATATGGCCCTATTTTGGCGAGTCAGTTATCAAGTATAATACAATGTTCATACGAAGAAAGTAGAGGTTTCATGGTCGAGTGGATATGTCAACGGACTATGGGTTACCTGGTTCGCTGTTCAAGTCCCGCCGCAGCACTCCTTTTTCAGGAGATTATTCTACATCTCAGGGAGCGGAGCAATTGCATCCGATTACCGGGGTAATAGTAGTTACAAAGTAAAACGCTTAGAAACATACTATTATATTATTATAACACATTTAATGGATGCCATAGGTAGTTGATTGAGGCAGGAAAGTTAAAAGATATGGACGCACTATAACAAAAATGTGACATTTAAACGAAGAGATGATAGAGTTTCTTTCCGCTTGAGTAAAATATTGCGTGCACACCCTCCACGCGGCCTGTCAATGCTCGTTCAACTGTGCCATATTATGTACGTTGCAATGAGGTGTATACTAATTTTTGACACAGTGTGGACTTGGCAGGGGCATCGCTAAAGGGATATAGGTGTCTAGGGGTGTGACCCCCCCCCTTTTGCTGGAAAGAACACACTTATTCACACTCACAGTACACACTGTTGTCACAGTGTGGACACCGCCGCAATGTGGTAAACCATATAGTATTCACATTGTGAAATTCGATTTCACAGAGTGAATGTTCTCGCTCACAATGTGAAAATTATGTCACAGTGTGGCGAAGCTATGAAACATATTTCACACTGTGAAAATAGATTTTCACAGTTTGAATACCTTTAACGAAATACGTTTAACAATGTGAACAGTAAATTTCACAGCTTTGTTGTCCAATCACAAAACTACATGCTGTTATTCCTAGTCTCGCTATTCATTCATAATTATTTGTCTTCACTTTCTTTGCGTGATATTATCATTGATATCCTTATCAAACATTTTGAATGGTAATTTAAGATATTGTTTGCCTGTATAAGCGTGCGGGCACAATCATCTGGCGGAGGGGATAATATTTCATGCCTGATTAAAGACTTTCTGACGTCAACATATATTTGCGTGAGCAAGGAGCGAAACAAGAGAGTGAAATTGTTATATTTTATGATTGTAATAACGCATATCTCTGAATATTCTAGATAAGATATAAACAATCAAAAGAGGGCCATGTCACTGCCAAATATTTGCAATGGTCAACAACCCCGCGTTAGACGCCTAACGTTTGCGCCACATGGACGGCGGAGGAAATAACAACCTCTTGAGACAGTTTACCCGCAAGACTCAAGATCAGAATGGCTATTTCGAGACAAGACGGCAGATGGAATGCTTAATTATTGTGAACGAGCCTAATACCGATAATGTTTAGATAATCGGTCCGCCGGTATCACTCGTTGCATACACAGGTGAGACGTGAAATTAAAGAATAACATTTACTGTCCCGAAGACGATGTTTCTTCCCTAGCGATCGGACGGTCCAATTGATTAATTTCGTGACCAGCCGTGTGTAGGTAACATTGAGAACCATCAACAGTTTGTGTGGCATCGGAAATTATGGACCGAAATACGCCGGTATAAAAGTACAAATCCTTATCCCATTCGGTCCCACGTCAGAAGAATGGAATTGCGAATCTGCTCGGATATCAGGGTCACTGAAGGTCGGGGTCTAACTTTTTGAAACAGCGTAATAATCGAAACAGATATTGGCGTATTGTGTTGCTAATTGTTAACACAATATGAAAGGGAAAAACGAATTAGAGCAATTCCGGAGACCGTATTGTGTTGCATGTAAACTTCATGTTCGGATTATGTGATGCTTATGTCATATGTCATTGTAACGTACACATATTCTTAAAGACATACAAGTGTTTGCCAAGGCTTTCGTAAAGTCTTTGCGATTGAAGTTGAATGTTAAGAAATATATCTCCTTTAAAGGTACTATGTCCCATTTGTAGGCCAAAAAAATAAAAAGGTTAAATTCCAACGGCATTTGAAAGATAATACTAATTTAGAACTTCCCTAAAAACGGTGGGGCTTGAAAATTGCTTCTAGTGGGAAAATAACGATTATTAGTTGTCAAACCGACTTAGGAGCTATAGAGCCAATAAGTAATAGTCTTGGTTTTCAGACCATTGTATCGAATGGTCATACGTTTTATGCTGCGCAAAGATTCAATCAGTTTAATTTTGGTCATCACAAGAAGTGGGTTATTGATGTAGACAAATGCTCATGTACCCTTTACAGCTCATGTTATGTATGTTATTACCAAAGAAGAAAAAAGCCAGTCAGTCACTCAATAGTGTCTGACAGTGAAGTCTAGCAAGTAAACGGGTTTCCTTGCATAATTTGAATATTAGGACACTGCTAATGTTTAAATTTCACAAATAGGACATACATGACATATTCATAATTCCTGCAAAGTTCTACAGAATTTGAGGTTGGCTGCAAAAGGGACATAGTACCTTTAAGGTCATAAAGCCGAGAAACGACATCTACGTAGTTTTTGTATCTCGAGACCTTGAACATAATTTTCTGGTTAGGTATTTCGTGTGTCCTACAAATATGACCGCCCTCCAGCTATCTAGAATTGCTTTACAAAATAGGGGCACACTTATGAGATCCTTCACCTGAATACGAAGGACCCCCGGCCTCGGGCTCCGGGGTTGGTCAGTTATTTCTTTATTCCGGAAATGGGATTGTATATGAATGAGAATTAAACATGTTTTAAAAAAGATAATTGTGATTAAATTCATTTTTAGTCAAAAGTTAACAACTAAGATACCCTCTTTTATCACGGAATTGCCACGAGAGGATAAACGAGACGTTGAGTCAGACCCTGGTCAAAAATCAATTTACATAATAATGCTCCCTTAATGATCGTCATTTTATACTCGAACTAACCTTAATGGCAATTTGCAAGCGACCGTTTCTACCCTCGCGTAAAATAATGGCCTCCGATTTGGAATAATTTTGTAATAACTTCCTAAACTTTACTTTGACTAAAAATAGGGGATAAAATACTGCTTATGAAGCCAACGTGTGCGATGTAAGCACCCATTTAGACTCTAATGTACAGTAGCAGTATGCAGTGATGGGGGTTATTACGGAGAGCTTTTTTCAAGAAAAAGCAAATTTCCATGTTTCATATGATGTTTATCCGAGTTTCTTATTTTCAAGTTCACTTTCTAAATTGAGCTCTTCCGTTTTCCGACGTTTTCTGTTTTCTGTTGAATGTTTTGTATTAAAGGACCCGTTTCACAAAGCCTTTTTCAATGACAATTCGAAAAATCAGTGACAAATCTGCTAATAACCAATCAGAAGCAAGGATTTCACTAGGTTATAACAAAAAACTGTCTTTTGTCACTGACGACAAGTTTTGTGAAATGGGGCCCATGACTTTTCGTTTTGTATCTCACTAATTCGGAATATTCTTGATTATTTTTTTTTACGCTAGAAAAACAAAGAAGGAATTTAATGAAATATTGTTTAATGATATCAAACATAAGGCAAATAATGTATTCGACAAACAATTTTTCGGAATACCGTCTTTGATGTTTTGGGAGCGATATTATTCGGAATAACGAATCGTCGGAATTAGTTATTCTTGACGTATTTTTATGAAAATATATAAAGAAGGAAATGAACGAAATGATGTGTCGTGATATCAAACATGAGGGCAAATAATGTATTCGACAAACAATTTTTCGGAATACAGACTTTGATATTTTGGAAGAGATATCATTCATGACAACGAATCGTTGGAATGAGGTATGCTTGACGTGTTTGTATGATAACAAAAATAGAAGAAAATGATCGAAATAATGTCTCATGATATCAAACATAAGGGCAAAAAATGTATTCGACAATTTTTTTCTCGGAATACCGACTTTGATGATTTGGAAGCGATATCATTCGGAATGAATAGTCGGACGTCTAAATCTGAGCTCATTTATTGATCGTGAAACCCACTCATGGTATGAAATTTGAGTTTTTGTAATAACAAACCGTCGCATTGGCGTAGCACGGTTTCAGGACATAGGGGGTT
Organism: Strongylocentrotus droebachiensis; assembly: GCA_035222895.1. Taxonomy (NCBI): domain Eukaryota; kingdom Metazoa; phylum Echinodermata; class Echinoidea; order Camarodonta; family Strongylocentrotidae; genus Strongylocentrotus; species Strongylocentrotus droebachiensis. Next base: position 121,806 of record JAVYIG010001660.1, on the reverse strand, counting down.
GACATCATGTTGTGTATGGGAGGGGCGGGTGGTGATATCATGTTGTGTGTGTGTGTGGGGGGGGGGGGTGAGGGTGGGGGGTAACAGGGCCACCGATTGATGGGAGACTGTCACTCGTTATTGGAAAGTCTCGTACCATCTTCGTTTAAGGTTTCCTTTCCTTCTCATTAATTTTTTCTCTGTCAATCTTCTTCATCTTCGTCTTCTCCCTTTTTTTCTTCTTCTTCTTCTTCCTCTGTCTGTTTTTCTAGGGGAGGGGGGGGGGGGGGGTCAGCAATTCATATTCGACTAAGTGTTAACGTGTCCCCACGTCCCATATGTATGCCGCGAGTTCGAATGATAGGAATTGCGAGTATTCAGAATAATGAACTCTCGAAATATCGGCCACCCCTGTCAACACTTTAACGATGATGATACTCATGTATACTCACAGCATATCAAAACTATCGTAGCAGAGTATGATGACAGCAACGAGTGGTAGGACGTGTTTACATTGAAAAGGCTCGCAAACACCTCCGATGAATTAATCGAGGCAATTTCAACAGTCTTGTCCATTGCAACAACGTTAGAACATTACAATTATGTATTAACATGATTACCTACATGGTTTCCCTGGAATATAAAAGTGAATTTTGTATCGGAATTGAACTTAATTTCACTTCTCATGGTTATGTCAGTAAAATCATGTCCTGAAGCCTGGGGTATATTTGCTGTTCAAAAGGGAAGAATAATAAACGCTTGTGAAATAACAATTGTATGAAATGCGCGTTTCGGCAGAGATGTTCCTTCCCAATCATGTATGAATATAAATCATGAACCAAAACAGCAATCTCTTTCCGTCGTCCAGATAGTTATATTATATTTGGAAAAATGCAGAAAAAATATCAAATCAAATCAACAACAAAAAAAACAAAAAAAAACATTTTTTATTTTTTCATTATGTCTTCGTTATTAGGAACTCTTCACATTCGCTAATCGTATTCAAACTGCATTTTTCTGTCTAAGCATGAATATGATGCTCCGATTAAATTTAAGCCCGGTTAACAGCTTAGTGTGAACAAGGTGGGATCGATGGACTACAACTGTCATCGTATCTAGACACATGTTCATTAGAACACATGCACGACTGGTATTAATGTAAGCGATCTGAGGGATGACAGTTGATATACCCTTTGAGAAATTGCTCGGATGTAAGCCTACTTTATTGTGGATTGGTCGAGACTATTAATATACCGTTTTCATAATGTAATACAATTTAATGTACACTCTTTGTTGAGTGCCTTGTTACAATTTGTTTGAATTCAATTAAATTCAATTCAATTTTATTTCATTCCGTTTAAAGCCCCTCTAAAGTGTTAGAAGCCCCAGTATTTTGATGGCAAAATTGCCCATAAATTGTATCATAATAGGAAAGAGGATGTCATTTAAGACAAATTTCTGCAAGGATTTTCAAAACAAATGTGTTTAAAGTCGAATATTGATGAAAGAATACAAAATTTAGGTTTTCTGCGTACAACAGAAAACCCAAATTATGTATTATCTTATCAATATTTGTCTTCAAACACATTTTTTTTTTTTTTTTTTTTTTTTGGTGGGGGATCTTCGCAGAAGTGAGTGTTAAATGACAGCCTCTTTTTACATTATGATAATATTTAAGTGAATTTTGCCATCAAGTTGTTGGCAAATCTGGGGCTCTCAACACTTTAGAGGGGCCTTAATAGAAACAAACATTGTATACAGCAATCAGATATATTACACACAATGGACATTAAAACATATCGGACAAGGACATACACATAAACCGAATAGCCTGCAAGCTGAAAGAAAACATAATCCAATTATAAAGGTTGACCCATTTTTGATAAAATAAAGTATGTTGTTGCTAGGTATAACAAATATAAGGCTCGTCCTTCCTAACAACACTTTATGTATGCAATTCGTATTCTGACTATGCAATACAATTATTAGTAACAGGTGAATAATACAAATTGGACCGAGGCACTTAACCAAGATTGGTGCCGGCATTAAATGTGATTACATTACGATAGTGGCCTATTGTAATGTGGAGACGTCCTTGTATACCCAGTCAATTAAATGAGACCAACACCATATCGACAGTAAACAGAACAACATATATTTTTCGTTTACCCAAGAAAGCCTCGTCAGCTTCCATGCTCTTCTTCCTCAGGGCCCTGTAATTAATAGTACCTTAATAGCAATTGACAGGTACCTATATAAATACCTGGATGGAGAGTGGCAAATGTAGATTAATGTCTTGCCAAAGGACGTTAGTGCCAGGCTGGGATTCGAACCCTCTAAGAGCAATTTTTTGTTTTTTTGTTGGCCCCGGAAATTGTAAAATTACGTCGTCAGATATTTCGTTCAGTTGAGGGGGAGGGGGTGGGGGGGGGGGGGGGGGGGTTAACCCCCAAAACACTCCCCTCCCTACCCCTCCCCCTGCGTACGCGCCTGATCCCGGTATTGAAATGAATTATTATCTGGAGGATTAAGAAGAAATAGCTAAGCAATAATTTTCTAAAAGGAGGGAGATTGATACAAATAAGGGGAATGACAAAAGAGAGACAATATGTTTTTTCTAAAAAACAAGAACGGACTAGAAAGTAAGCCATTGGGGTTAGTGCTAAGATAAGACGCAAGTAAAAGGAATAATAGGACAAAGGAAAAGAGATAATTTGAAAAAAGCAAGGAGGATGAAAAGGAAAAAAAGAAGGCTTTTAAGAGAGATAAAACGGATGCGAAGATGAGAGTCTGGGGTTAAGGTTAGGCACCCAGGGCTTTGGATATCCATGGGCTCAAATTTCAGACGCGCCGTTTAATTTGTAATCAAAACCTCCAAGCTGGCTAAAAGGATTCCTCTAATGCGGCAATCATCCCCTACCCGCGAGCGAAATTTCTTGAATCTTCCTTTGCCATCCCACGAAAAAACACAGAAAAGGAACAAAAAATCGCTACAGGCTCATGCCCGCACGTATTAAAGTCTTTTGCGCAAGTCATCTGGGGACCTTAAATGGATTTGAAGACTAAGTTTATGAACAATTTCTTGAAATGGCAATCTTAAAGATACACTTGAGTTCTGGTAAAAAAAAAGAAAAAAGATTCTCACAGAATCAAACGAAACGTACACTGAATGTTCAAAATTACAAATAAATGACATGTGCCAAACAATTTTGAAAGAAAATGTGTACTGGCTGAGTAATGAGCATAGACAAATAAGGAAATCAAGGTAGTACTAGCCCCGACACCATTTGTGTAGTCCCATATGCATCATAATGTGTACAGTGCTTGTTACTTTATCAAGACTGGGCCAAATTTATTATGATGTTGATGACTCCATAACCTTGCAGTGTACACCAATACTTGCATGCTACATGATCAACTGTTTCTGATCCATTCCACACCTTTTCTTTCACAATGTAATCGCACCAGAACTCACCTTTATCTTTAAAGGCATCGTTTAACAATGTTTCAAGTTTTACAAATCTGAAATTGCCCCTCCAAATGTTCATGAAGTGCCTCAAAAAGGTAAAAATCTTTGAGTGACCAGTTTAACCATACTCGTTTTCCCCAATAGACCGTTGGGGGAATTGTTATTGAAATTTCGATTTCCTATCATAAATATCTTTATAATCAGACAGGCGATAGGCCTGTAAAAATCATGGGATTCCTGACTGACCTAAAGGTTTATAATTATGATTAATCCAGGATTTTGTTTAGAATCTGAGGCAAAGATACCCAATCCTTTTAACATTCACATCCAATAAAGTTCTCTCTGATCCAAAACACTTCGTAAAAGAAGTCGCTGGTAATCCATCAATTCATCGTAGAAATTGATACTATATCTTGAAATCCGCGACTTGTAAGGCAGCAAGTCTGCATCATGGTCAATACTTTCTCAAGGTCGGATTTGTACCAACCGACTCACTACATTGTTTCCCTTCTAAATCATAATTTATATGTATTTTTTGGTAACAAATGTCGACATAAGATACTCTTTCTTTGCGTAAACCTGCAAATTATATTCAGAATCTTAACTTTCATTTTTTTTTCCTCACATAACGGGTACGTGCCAATAGATCATCAAGACAGTCTACGACAGCTGACCAATTACTCACAAATTACTGACAATTACTGATAAATTCGCAGGCTCTCTTTTTTGCTCTTGAAGGATCATACTACAGTAACAGTATGAATGATTATCAAACAGGCCTATGCATAGATAAAACAATATATTTTGTTGCCAAAACAAGACAAGCAAAACTAAACAAAATAAACGTAACAAACGAGCTAACTTACATACTGAAAAAAGTGTTTATCTCTGTACAAGCAGTCAATGTCCTGTAATAAATACGAAAGAAAAGCTCCCTTAACTCTTTTATTTATTCAAAGTATGTTAGTTGTTTGTGACAATGACCGGATCTACGTCTAAAATTTCAGGCTTTGCCTTCTTTTGTTTTGGGAGAAACGTGGCCAAATCTCATGTCTTACCACGCGAACAACGCATTCTGGAGGATAACCGTCCAATTAGCCTTAAACAACACGTTCTGCGAGTGCCAACTTTCGCGGCCACGTTTATTTGGTAATCAAGTACCCTACCTTGCGTTGGTTGTCCAATTAACTTATAGGCTTCAAGTGACATTGACCAAAACACGTATTTCTTGGTAATTACTACACTTCGCCCTTTGTTGCCCTTGTTTATAAAGTCTTTATATGAAGAACATTCACTGTCAGCAACATAAAAGACACTGATCTGGGCTTTGGGTGGAATTATGGGGGTGTGAAGAGGAATGATCAGATAGTAAGGAAGAGGCTATATGATCATGAAGTTACATGAAGCTACATGTAGCTGCATGTTAGGTTACAGGCAATGTTTAGTGATGGCCTGATCATGTGGTATTTAAGTATGGAACTCGTGCATATCTTGTGATTTTGTGGAGTGTGTCAAGGCTTCGGTGGCCCTTGACAGGACCTTGCCATTGGGTCTTGATAGCTAGTGGGACTACCCAAAGCGAGATTTTAATAGACAGTTTTATTTCTTTTTTCTTGGTGGCTTCGTATTACGCACTATAATATGTTATTAATTTTAATATATCTTCTATTTCTTGTAACTTTTTTTTTCTCTCTATTTTTGATATATATATTTTGTTTGTGTGTGCACCAATTACTATTGATGACCTGTATATATTATGATTATAGCTTTGATTTAATATACAAATAACAAACAATGAATAAACCAAAAGAGAGTGATGTATTCTTGTTTCGTTGCCTGACTGTTAAGAAAGCAGTCGTGTATGCTTGTAAGAAAATTCTCTCTGAGGGACTTGGTAATGAGGAATAATGCCTTATCAAAAGGCACTGGCGCATTAGCTTGGTTTCGAACCCGGAACATAATAGTTACGAGACCACTGCGCTACCAATGCGCTACCACTGACTATATTTAATTTCACAAGTATTGTGTTGATGCCGTACAGTTCCCATTGAGGAAGTGTTGACATACATACTATAAGAAATTCATTTATATATATATATATATATATATATATATGTTGATATAATTTTTCCTCGTTTCATTGCCACGTGGAAAAAAGCTCATATAAAACTGAATGTCACATGGGTGGGGGGAGGGGCAGTGGTCTTACTCGTTTAATGGAATATGCGAATTTTAAATGCCTTATATGAGGGGGCGGGAGGGAACCTATAATTTTACTTTAAAATCATCATTTTCCCATTTGAATTGTCCCTTCTCGTTCTTTCTTTTCTCTCTCTCTCTGTCTGTATTTTGTCTTTGAACATTTCGTTGTGCGAGAGGGATCTATAATTTTACTTACCATCGTTTTCCCATTTAAATTGTTCATTCTTGTTCGTTCTTATCTCTCTCTCTTTCTCTCCCTGTCTCTCTCTCTTGTTTCTTTGAATATTTTGTTGTGGGGGAGGGGAAATGTGGCGGACTCCACTATATACTTTGCTGTGTACCGTTGTTCCTGTCAGTGTTAGTGTTATCAGAAAAATATCGGTGATATTTAAAACACCGCAAAACCCGTTTATCCCTGCAAAGCATGATATAGTCTTACATCGCACATGTAAATCGCGACCGCACCAGCACCACCGCGACTATCAAACTATTTTAAGAGGGAAGGGGCGACGAACCCCGTTCTCCACCAATTTGCTGTTAACCTGATATGGTGCAGCCCTGGCTTTGACCCACACTTGGGACTATCTTCCACGGAGTAGTTCATAATGCGGTAATCGATTCTCTTGAGAGGGGAATTAGAAGGATCTGCATTCTTCATTTTGATGCTGTATTAGAAGGCTTGACTTACTTGACTTAAGCTAGGATGTATGATGGCTTCTCTTGCACGACGGCTTGCCACGCCTTTTTATCTTCTGTCAGCCTAGTGGATTTAGTCAGGGAGTCAAGGTGTCTGTTGTTCCAGTCCGTCTTGATATACTCCGTCCATTTCTTCTTCTTCCATCTCGTTAATACATGTATCTAAATATGTAAATGACATTTTGATATGAATTTATTATTATTTGTATGTTTTGTATTATATCGTACGTTTATATTTTTTCTTATTTGTTATTAAGTTATTGTATTTGGAAAAATGCAGAAATTAAATAAAATACGAATTATCGGATGAACAAACAAAATATATATATGATGTATGGCACACCATGCCTATGAAAATATGTATTTTAATCACACACACAAACACATTAATAGATATAGAGCTATATAAATATATAAAGGAAAACAAACATAAACACTCGGACACATCACAAACAAACATACGAAATCCATGAAAATAAATGAACGAATAGTTAAATCGAATTCAGCAAACTAAAGTTGATTGCCCCCAAAAGGTTCATGAGGCCTGTTTGTTTAATTTGTATGCACGAATCTCATAATTCAATGCACGAAATTTGAAATCGTGCGTACGTTTACGTCGTCGTATGCACAACCCCCTTCACATACACGGATTTTCCTCACGAGTCCTTACGGATCGCACAAGTTCACGGATCTTTCACGGATCCTTACGATTTGGCCACTTTTACGACCTATGTAAGACTTGTTACGAGTTATTGCGAGCAATTTACGGTTTGTTATGGATTAATACGAGTCATTACGATATACTTATGGTAGAATTCCACGATTTGTTACGAATTGTCACGGATAACTACGAGCAACTTACGTTTTAGTAATGACCTGTTGACGTGCTGTTACGAATTAGTTACGAGTATTTACGAGTCCTTACGGTTTATAACCAAAATATAACAACTGAAATGAGGTGTTCAAATTTGTAGGTTTTATACCTTCCCCCCGAAACGTAAACAATACGTAAGAATACGTAACTTATACGTATCTATTCGTAAAGTACTCGTAGCTACACGTAAAGGGCTCGCAATAACTCGTAACAATCCGTAAAGCCATCGTAACAGGACCCGAATGAAATTGTTAACAACACGTAAGCACTCGTAGTAATCCGTTAATAATCCTTAAATGATCCGTAAATAATCCGTAAACAAATCGTAAACTAACCGAAATAAATCGTTATAAAATTGTTACGAGTCATTTACGGATTCTTGCGAGCAGTTAATACCCCCTTCACATACACGGATTTTTCTTACGAGTCCTTACGGATCGCACAAATTCACGGATCTTTCACGGATCCTTACGATTTGGCCACTTTTACGACCGGTTTAAGAGTTATTACGAGCTGTTTGCGGTTTATTACGGATCATTAAGAGTTATTACGATGTATTTACGGCAACAGTCCACGATTCGTTACGAGTTGTCACGGATAACTACGAGCAAATAACGTGTTAGTTACGACCTGTTTACGTGTTGTTTCGAATAGTTACGAGTAAGCTACAAGTTATTACGAGTCCTTACGATTTGTAGCCCAAAAATAAAAACTGAAAATGAAGTGTTCGAATTTGCAGCTTTTATACCTTTCCCAAAATCGTAAACAGTTCGTAAGCATACGTAAATTATACTTATATATTCGTAAAGTATTCGTAACTACACTTAAAATGCTCGTAATAACTCGTATCAATCCGTACAGCCATCGTAAAATGACCCGAATAAAATCGTAAACAACACGTAAGCACACGTAACCATCCTTAAACTGCTCGCAATAATCCGTAAATAATCCTTAAACAAATCGTAAACTAACCATAACGAATCATTACAAAAATCTGTTACGAGTCATTTACGGATTCTTAGGATGGTGACGTGTTGTTGCGAGCGGTTTACGGGTGGTTACGGATTGTTAAGAGCTATTTACGAGCTATTTACGGACAAATCAATCCGTGGACAATCGTAAGAAGATTTTTGACATGTCAAAAAATCGACCTCTCCTTTCACAGATCCTTAAGAGTGTCTACGAGTTGTTGCGAGTTGTGACGAGTTATTTACGGATACCAGCGAGTTATTTACGGATGCTTGCGATAGACTACGAGTTGTCGATCCGTAAGGACTCGTAAGGAAAATCCGTGTATGTGAAGGGGGTATTACAGATGGTTGCGTGGAGTAGCGAGCGGTTTACGATGCCTAAGGATTGTTACGAGCTATTTACGAGTTATTTACGGAAATATAAATCCGTGGGCAATCGTAAGAAGATTTTTGACATGTCAACAAATTTGCCTCTCCTTTCACGGATCCTTACGAGTGTCTGCGAGTTGTTTCGAGTCGTGACGTGCTATTTACGGATACCAGCGAGTTATTTACGGATACTTGCGATTGACTACGAGTTGGCAATCCGTAAGGACTCGTTAGCATCTTTGAAAATACTTTTGTAAACGTTATTTTGAAAGGCATAAAATGTTGATTCAAACCATTCATATTTTCAATTATCAAAGAGATTTCATGTTCTTGATGTAGAATTTACGAAAAGTCTAAAATAATTGAATTTTTGATTTTGAATATAAATTGTTTTAAGGCTACAAATGGCTCTCCATAACTTTTAAGTCCAACTTAGAGTTAAGTTCAGCTTAAGATATTTGTGAAACACATCCTTGAACTCAAACTTCTCTTTACTTCAGCTCCGTCAAGCTGGAAAATACGGTATTGCTAAGTTGCTTGGGGCCACTTGATTTATTGATGTGCCTCGAAATCGATCACTGGATGAATACATCAAATCTTTTTTGAAGCACGAGGAAAGCAGGAAATGACATTTGGAGAGAGAAAGAAAATCTAGGGGAACTAAAAAAATGGCAAAAAATGGGTTACGGATAACGTATTTAAAATAGGCAATACGGCGTAAAAAAATAAAATAAAGTAAAAGGAGTAAACAATGTTGGGAGAGAAAAGTTGAAAATTAAGAACGGGGGTCATTATTAATGGGCGTAAAAAAACAAACATTTTGAATGCACTGCAAAAGTTAACAATAATAAACAAAAGAAACAGAAGGAAAATAAAGGGGAAAACAGCTTAATGACAACATTTGATTTACAAAGTTTTAACAGGAAAAGCGGTTCTAAGCGACCCTTACTCACACACACACACACGCACACGCACACATACATCCACCACGCATACGCACAAGCAAACGCACACAATCATGCGCAACATTCAAAATATTCTTTATGCACGAAGGCGGTATAATCATTCATGTCGGGTGTGATTCGAATTACGCCTCAAATATCTTCAAAATAGAAATTGGTTTATTCCCAAGAGAGAAATATTGACACGTTCTCTTTTTCGTTGCCTCCGATCATTCCTATCTTCCTATATCCGTGGTAATTGCCTAGTTTAGCGTACGGTATATAGATTTAGTAGGGGTCCATGGTTCTGTAGATTTGCGTAATAAGTCTGCAAACTTCAAAAGGAGAAAAATATAAATGCAGATTTTAGTTTCCTTTTCCCTCTCGACTTTCTAAGAAGCGAAGAAAAAACTGAGAACAGAAACAAACAGATAAACAAAGAAAGCAAAAATACAATGAGCACTGTAACATAACTTAAAACACATCAACATCACTATCAAGAAATTGAGGGCCTAAACTGCTGGCGTTGGGCCACATTTGTACTTAGTATTTAGTCGGCCTATACCATATAGTCAGCTCCCCCCCCCCCCCCCTCCACCGTTTATTCGCTAAAGGGTCATTTATGTGGGTGTGGGTCGAATTACGCATCAAACATTTAACATAGGATTTGATTTATTCCAAAGAGAAAAGTGTTGACTCTTTTAATTCTGGTTGCAGTTTGCACAGAGTACCCAACCCAACCACCCTCTCCCCTAACCGTACCATAGTCAATGCAACTAGATTATATATACACTATAAACAATACAATTATTTTCCTCTAGGCGTTGTGGCGTGCGCCTGTAATCCAGCTAACAAAGAAAGTTACAAAGTGATTCAGGCGAGGGACCGCAGGTTCGAAACTGAGTCACGTCTTTCGGATGGTGACGTTTAAAAGTCAGTCCCCAGACGTAAATAATCATATCTGATTGATACACGTCTGTAAAAACCCAATACACACACACACTCTTGCATTTCCCAATATCCAGATACTCAAGGGTGATTAATGCCTAGTAAGCCTTACCTCTCTTTGTGAGGCTCAGTATTAAAAATAGATTTCTAGTTTCCCGTACAAATTTTGCGTAAATTAAGTTGAAAAGGTTCCATGCTATTTGATTTTTTTGTTGTGTGTGTGAAATAAAATTGTTATTGGGTCAATTTCAACAAAAATCATATTATAGTATTAATGACTGCTTTGAGAGAAATAGTTGTTTTATTACGCTCAAGGGAAGGTTAGAATTGTGCTATTCCCCGAGGCTTGCCGAGGGGAATAGCCCAATTGTAACCTTCCCGAGAGCGTATGAAAACAACTATTTCTCGAATATTAAAGCAGTCATTAATACTTTTATATGCCGAAAATATATGCCGAAAAAAAATAGACTAAAAAATAAAAAATAAAAAATATTTTTCATTTTTGTCGAAGACGGGATCACAATTTCCTGTCTATATGCTATAAATATATTCAAACCATTTTTTAACATGTAAACCTATGGGGTAACCATGGAGTAACCATGGTTATTAAAAATATTGAAATGTTTATGCATGGTTACCGAGAATTTTACAGGAACAGTTGAAGTTTATGAATGCAATTCGACCAATCAGATGGCTGGATTTCTTAAGTGAGGTATATAACAATTGATATTTCATGTATTCAGCAAGCCAAGGGTTGAAAACAAGTTGAAATTGCATACTGATTTTTGCCAACATTATGTATTGTCTACATAATCATTTTCAGATTGGCATAATATATTTTATTTTAAAACAAAAAGTATCAAATAACGAAATTAGAGGCGTGCAGAATAAAGAAAGGAGGTGCGGATGATAAAATGTCTTTATTTGGCCTAAGATATTTGTGGGCGACAGCGAGGGCGGGGGGGGGGGGGGGTGGGCGGGGGGGGGGGGGGGGGGCGGTGGTAGAAACAAAAAGAAGAAGAAGTAGAAGAACAGAAGCGAAAATAGGTCCCATTCAAAATTATTTTCTTACATTAGTTTGTAGGTTTTTCATTGCTATGACACATCTTGGTTTTGCAATTTCCTGAAACCTCGTTAATATTACTGAATTCTGATATTGGTTCGCGTTATGTATAATTGTACAACTCCTTATCATGTATAATTCCGCTTCAAATAAAGTGGCCTTTTCTATACCAATATAAGTAGAAGTAGAATTTATTTTCAATTGTTAGATAAATCAAATTAAATATCTATGTGGCGAACTTGTTAGATAATGATTGTATTTTTTAGTAGAAAATAATATTTTCCAAATTAATTAATTTTGTCCATGTGCAATTGGTTTTATTTAATTCAAAACTCAAAATTGATCCTAGACAGAATTTCAACTCATCAAAATAATGTAAACGAAAACATGTCAACCTTTGGAGTGACAATTGCCTATTCGTCGTCAGAATTACATATTTATCAATACCTCCGTGACATCTTTATCATAAACCCATGTAATCCACACTACAACGATTGCCACAACATATGGCTACATCCCAAAATCACATTCGTCCGAATCCACAATTCTCTTACCGCCATATCATATTCTAAGTAGAACAAAAAAGAACTTATCAGATGTTCATGATTCGGATACGTCCTCCTTTCCTCGTTATTCATAAAAAACTAAATCCCCTGGCGACGAGCAAATGCGCTGAAAAAACGTCCAGACTATCACTTTACTGACATTTTCTCTCTTGAAACTATGATCACTATAAAGCGTCCCTTCGAAAACGATCCCCTTTTTTATTTTCCAGGCCATCTCAACGACGGAAGCCGCACTCGATTTTCTGTCCAAAGTACCCGGCGGGTATGATGGGCCGTCTGTACTCCTAAGCGTCGTCTTGACTCGGAAATAATCGCGGAGATTACCGACGAGTGCATCTTCAACTAGAAGGGGGGTTCGGGACAGGACATGTTTCCATCTGCTACAGGGGGGACTAGAAGAGATATATAGGGAAAGAGAGAGAGGGGGGAAAGAGAGAGGGGGAGAGGGAGAGAAGGGGAAGAGTGAGAGAGAGAGAGAGAGAGAGAGAAAGAGGGAAAGAGAGAAAGAGAGAGAGAGATAGTGGGAGGGGGGAGGTGGGAGGGGGCGGATGGATGGAGAGAGATGAATAACTACAGATAAACGTATACATAAAGAGAGAGAGGGAGAAGGTGTGTGGGAGAGAGAAGAGTGAGAGAGTGAGTGAGATAGATAGATAGAGAGAGAGAGGGAGAGAGAGAGAGAGAGAGAGAGAGAGAGAATTGAGGGAGGGAGGTAGGGCGGGAAGGGTAGTTGGGCGGAGGCGGAGGGATAGGGAGAGATGGATAACGACACATATAAATGTATATATTTGCATGTTTCTCCCAATCTCCCTCTCCCTTACTGTCTCACTCTTCTCCCTACCGCACCCAGCCCCTCTCTCTCTATATATATACAGAGAGAGAGAGGGGCTGGGTGCGGTAGGGAGAAGAGTGAGACAGTAAGGGAGAGGGAGATTGAGAGAAAAGAGAGAGAGAGAGAGAGAGAGAGAGAACATTGACAGGAAGGTAGAGAAAGATTAACGTGAATATTTTGTTCGCTCCCAAACACATATGCTCAAGCTTTTCTTCCGATACAGAAATATGCCTCCATAAAGTGCGTCCTGGTTTAATTATTGTAAAATCAATCAGCTGTCGAGAGTTTTTACAAAATAGATATGAGTGCCTGCAATAATAGTGCAAACATATATAGAATGCTTTAGTAAAGTAGGTTAAGTACGTGCGAAATTGAATCCGATTTTTGTTTAATCTCCGTCCCTCTCTATTAAGATGTGTGTTCGCGGAAAAATCCCCGGCGCCTCACTGCGCTGATCCCCCCCCCCCCATATCGACTTACACCACTACCAGGCTTCAATTCCATTCATTGTTTAAAGAATGTACACACATAGGATTATGACAACAAGGCAATTTGGCTTGCTTCTCTATCCCTAGAAAAAAAAATGAAAATGAAATGTTTTTCCAATGAATAATGTATTTAAATAAGGTACAATATCCGATGATGGGATGACAGTGCCAAACATGGGAAATTTCTCTCTCTTTTTGTTTTGTTTGGGGGGGGGGGGGGGTGGGGGTGGGAGTGGGAAAGGTAGCTGCAGCTCCTTATTTTAATACCTATTTGTCAAGAGTGGAAAAGGGACACTTAAACATTGAATGACTTGACATGATCCACTGCCCATCCCAGAATGCAACACCCTGCTTTTAGTTATCACCCTTATCCTATTAAAACTGCGTGACTGCATAGAAGACAAATCGATCTGACCGAGGAATTTGATACAAAGCTGAAAATCTACCCGAAGGACTCTTTAGGATTTCAATCCTATCTTTTCTGCGCACTGTTTAATATAAAGGGTGTCATCCTTTTATCACCCTCGCCAACAATGGCACCGTTCCATTTATTTATTACGTCGGGAATGTAAAACGGATGAACGAGTCTTGGATTGCTTGTCCGCAAAAATGCCATTCATCGTCGTATTAGCTTGCTCCGAGCACTGGAGCTTCATTTTCGGAAACGTTTCCTATATACACCAAAGGCAAAGCGAAAGGTGCGGAGCATGTCGTGTGGGTTCACTTATCTTCCAATACATGTACTCCTTGGAGGTGTACTGACGATATTAATGTTTTCTACGTGAATAATATTTCGGAATAAGTGGTATTTTGCTGCTGCAGGTTTTAGTGTTTCTACCTAGCTACGTGACTGACTGGCAAGGTAATGTATGTTGTAAATTTATTCATAACTGTCATGTTGGAGGGAATGCATAATACCTCAAGAAAGAGAGAGAGAGAGAGAGAGAGAGAGAGAGGGAGAGAGAGAGAGAGAGAGGGAGGGAGAGAGAGAGAGAGAGAGAAACAAGAGAGAGAGAGAGAGAGTGAGAGATAAAGATGGAAACAAAGAGAGAGAGAGACAGAAAGAAATAGAAGAGACCCGGAGGAAAAGGAAACAAAGGAGAAAAGGAAGGAGGGGAGGAAGAGGAGGACGAAGAAGAAAGAAGAGTAAGGGGAAGTAGAGGAAGAAGACGAACACGAATAGTAAGAGCAGGAAGAAAATGGAAATCTTTGGGTTTTTTTTGTTGCATGTATATTGTGTTTGATTCTCAGAAACATCATCTGAGTAACTTTGTTTTGTCTTTCTCTCTGCCTCTGGATAAGTAATATATCTAGCAAACCTAATTATCTACACCACTATAAAGGAACACTGAAACGGTGTGTACCCGAAAACATGACCTCTTAATACCTTGGAAGGTCTTCTTGATGTTGTTACTCTTGTTGTCATTGTTGTTAACTATCGAATTGAGCTCTAGCGTTGCGACTGATTTTACGAAGAAAGTGTTTGAAAGCGATTGGAAAAGGTTGATCATGTAGCACATAAGTATTCGATTTAGAATAATTACTTTACATGTATAAGTTATTGTTATTTGTAGCAAGATTAGTCTTTTCCAAGGTAAGCAAATTCTAGATTTGGAAAGAAAAAGTTGATACGCTTCTTAGAATCTGGCGCTGCATGGCGGGGCTTCGAGGTCTCAATCCGAGAGCTAGACACGAATCCATATTTGCCATGCGTATAGAAATTGTACTTGTCATTTTTGCTAGGGTAATGCAAATTGCTTGGCCCTCTGAAAGTTTGGGTAAACAAATTTGTAATTAATTTATAATGACAAACAATTCAATTTCAATTTGCTTTTGTTTCCAACAAAACATTACAAATCAATTATAACAAAAATACAACAAATGTAGGAATACATGTTAAAAACAGAGGGGTCCACTAAAAAGCAATGCTTGTACAAGTGTGGACACCTCTAATGATACTTTGGAATAATGAGTAATTAAATAAACAAGTCCGTAACTACACAAGGAACTACAAAATAAGGGGGAAGGGGGATGCCAAACAGAGACGAGAACGGGACAAGACAGGACTTCACATGACAAACATAGAAGAACACGATCATAATACAAAGAGTACACAATGCCAAAAAAGAAGTGAGAGATCGGGGATAAAGAAACTAATACTAAATGATGAGCTGCACGTTGGGTTGAGAAGAAGATGAGGAAAGAGAAATGCGCATTGGAAAGGAGATAAGCGTGAGAAGGCACATTATTATATATCAAATTACATTTAAATTAACTTAAATACGAAAATGAAAGGTAACCATTGCGTTAATAAAGAATCTCTCGGTGTATTTTTGTCTCCATACTTCTCTGGGTCAGCGGGATGAAATTGTCAATCAAAAATATAATAATATTCCAGCCAAGAACCCTGAGGTGAATGGTGCCCTAATAGATTTTGAATTGACAGTTGAAAACGGAGTATGTTTTTCCAACACAATCGGAAACACTTAACAAAAATATAGACAACTTCATATGTCTATTTCAATACCCCTGTCCAGCATCCTTTGCGGCGTATTACGTAATCTGAACAGGAGTTCTATTGCATATTCCACACGGTATTGCAATTGCTCGTGAGCTGATCTTTTAACGAAAATAGTTGCGATCTCTCCCCCCCCCCCCCCCTTATTCAACACTTTCTGAAATGTATTTGTTTGTCTGTTTCCTTCTTTCATACTTCATGTTTATCACCCCTTTCCATCGTTTTCCCTTCCGTCTCCCCCCCCCCCCCCTACATTCCTCATTTCATCTCTTTCTCCTTCTTCTTTGGACGTTATGTCCCCCTCTCAACTGTACTCGTATTCTTTCTGACTGTACTTGTATGCGATTCTCTCTCTCGCCCACCCACTCTTTCACTCTCTCTCTCTCTTTTCTATTTGCCTTAACTCATAATACATCATAATACACCATTAACTCGTAATACCGGTGGAGTAATGAGCCTTTTATGCCTCTTTATAAGTCATTTGATTTTCAATGTTTGCTGTATTCATGAATTTTAAATCTTAGGACTCTACTTAAATCTGCCATTCAGCCTCCGTTGAACATTGATTAAATGGCTCTCTTTATGTCACCCCATGAAAATATCGCATAGTGGTTACCGTGGTTACTGCTCATTGCCTTGTCGTAGCATAATAATCCCTTCCATACCTAGTCTATTTCCTGCAGTCGTTAATCGATGAATAAGAAGAAGAAGATGGTGAGGGGAAAAGAAAAAGAATAATAATAATAATAAGAAGAAGAAGAAGAATATAAAGAACAAGGAGGAGAACAAAATTTAGAAGAAGAAAACAAATAAAAATAAAAATACAAAGCATAAGAAAGAGAAGGAGAAGAAGAGGAAGAAGAAGAAGAAGAAGAAGAAGAAGAAGAAGAAGAAGAAGAAGAAGGAGGAGGAGGGAGAAGAGGAGGAGGAGGAGGAGGAGGAGGAGGAGAAGAAGACTTAAATACTAATTACCTGAAGACATCGGTAGAAAATGTTGATACAGAGAACAAACCGATCAATACAACAGTTATATTCCGAATGTACAAGATATATTGTATGTAATTAAAGTCTGGTTAATTAGCCATGTTAGCGGTATTAATCGTGTGTAATACCACGGACCAGGCAATACCAAAGAGATACTACAACTCTTTGGTCGCATTAATTGACAGTTCTTGTCAAACGAGTTTGGAATCCTGCTGAAAGTTACTTATTTGCTTCAAGTGAGTTCTTTAGTTCTAGAAGGAAAACTCTCCTTAATATCGTATACCCCTTTCATTCTATCCCAGATCTATAAACCACTATAACCACGTTTTGTTCATGTTTGAATGCTTTCATAATAAAAGTATTGGCTGAGATTTAGGGAAGGCAGTGAGAGATAGCAGCCTGTCAAATATGGAGTGTTCCGACCAGCCAATTTAGATCTAAAAATGTGCTGGGTGTAAAGTGCAGTCAAAAGAGTTCAGTGCTTGTCCAATGAGTTCGGATTTCGGCTATAGGTCACTTTTTTATAGTGCAAGACCCCTTTTCTACCAAAACAAATCTTCACCTTTATAATTAAATCTGTTTGACTCTATCCGAGGTTTTTGAACCACACATGTTAAAATGTTATATGAGCATCCTTGATAGTATTATTTGACTTTAAGAGATGTCTATTAACCCTAATAAGGCCGGGCTATTTGAAGTCTTACTACGGCCGGGGGGGGGCCATTATGGCCCCCCCCTAAGATCTCGGCCGTGAAACGGCCGATCTCCGCGAAAATTTGCACGCGTGTCAAGTGAAGTGTATAGAACAATATGATAATTTCAATTTTTTGAAAAAAATCCCTAATTTGCATATTTATGGTAATTTATGCAAATAACGTCATAAAATCACATTTTTACCCATAAATCCTATATTATTCATATTTAAGCATTCTTTCTCACTACATATATTCATTAGACCATTTGGAACAATAATACGACAAAAAAAATTGGAAGAGCCAGCTTATTCCTTATGTTATCTCTTGTTTTGATAATTTCTTATGTATTTCATTGTTTTTTTAACTTATTTATGTTATTGTTTTTTTTTTTTTTTCATTTCTTCCTACAATTCAACTATTTTGACTCCCAAAACAACCACCTAAACTGTAAAACAAGACCCAATAACCAATGTTTGATCTATTTTTAGGAAAAATGACATTTCCATATGTTTTGTACACAAATCACAAAAATGAGCGATTTTCGGGCTGACATGCAAAGACAAAAGGTCACGTGACCTTGTAACTATAGGTCCGATTTTTTTTTTTTTTTTTTTAAAGATGCGCAAGACTCTAAAGAAAAAAGTCAGCGAGCGGCGAGGCGCCATCCATATGCGTTCTCGAACAATCAGAAAAATCGTGGAGGGGGGGGCCATAATGGCCCCCCCCCCCGGCCTTATTAGGGTTAAGAGACGCGTGCTATGTAATAAAATCTACACTGTCGAGTTTTGAATGGTAGGCCTCCTGGGAGAAGTTCCAAAGGTTGTAGAGATTGTTTTTAAAGGCATCGTTTAACAATATTAAATATGATATGCATGCCGCTACGTGTTATCAGTGTCTGTGATATGGAGTAATATCGAAGCCCTACAAAAATTGAGCTTCAAAATGATCATGAAGTGCCTCAAAAAATAAAAATCTTTGAGTGACCGGTTTTTATCTTACTCATTTTCACCATTAGACTGTAGTATTATAAAAAACGTTAGGAAAACGAATTTGAACATTTCGATTTCCAATAATAGGCATCTTGATAATCTAGACCGGCGATCGGCTTGTAAAAGTCACGGGGTTCCTGATTGACCTAAAGGTTTATACTTCTCATTGCAGCATGAGCTAAATCCAGGATTTTGTTTCAGAATATGAGACAAAGTTACCCAATTCCTTTAATCTACTGAGTACTGGGTGCAAGGAAAAACATTCTTTACAGCAATACATTGTGGAGTGTTCTTTTGCCACATACGAGCTGAAAATGTTCCAAAGTTTCCCTCTTACAATAAATCCTTAACATTTCGCCCCATTTCTGTTAACTTCTTCTATGTAAAGTGGGGCACCGTATTTTCTTTCGTTTACCGATCCATTGACGATCCAAAGAGCTAGCTTGTCGGGATAATAAGATTTAGGAAATAAAATCTGATTCGCTTCTGGCTTCATATCTTCTTAAACTTGGCAACAAAAGCCCGACCCCTTTTCTTATAAAAGTGCACCAGGCAACCTTTTGTTAAACCTGTCACAAGAAAAAGGTAATGCGTTTTGATCAGTGTGGTTTTCGTGTAGGTGTATAATGGTTCGGTTTACATGGGAAAGGAAAGTAGCGCTTCAGGTATCTTCAAAGCTACGACTTACTTTTAAAAGGGTTTTAAGGATGTTCATGCGTGGGTATTATAGTCGTTCATGATGTAGGCAACTTGGCGATCACCACATAACACTAAGCCGACGGGTATTACGCTCCCGTACAAACGTCCGTGTGCTGCCCTCTATATACCCACGCATGAGCAACTTTATATCGAAATTAAAGTGTTTGACCTGACTGAGGTGTCCGTTATTAAGAACTTGAGAAAGGAGGAGAAGTTTTGGAAGAAATTTTGTGTTGAAATCTAGACAAAATTACTATTTTTTCTACACCCTTTTTTCAGCCAACCCCTTCCCCCTCCAACCAAGTTTCTCCCTTACAGCAAGCGATTGATAACGTCCAATATAAATTAATTACAAGTGCTTCTCTCATAGGAATGTGGGTACGTTATTACAATTGCTAAGTTTTGCGAACAAGCGATGCAAGAGAGAATAAATAAAACCTTTCAGCTTTAATAACAAATGAAAATTCGTCATAAAAATACGCCTTAAAAAAATAGTATAAGTACAAACAATTGCCCGAATGAATTATAGTAATATGATGTGATGGTGGCCGAATGCTAAAACCTTAATATCAGATCGTGGGGTGGTAGGGGGGGGGGGGGGGGCGGGGTTGCATACCCATTCCACAACAACAACAACAACAAATGTAAGGTCCATGAACCTAGTATCGACGAGATGTGAGGCTTTAAAGACTGCCATGATTCCAACGTTGATGGGGTAGATCATATTCGACATACAACATGCATCTATTAAAATCCGCCTCAAAGAGCGCTTTATAGTTAACTCCTGAGAGCAAAATAGTATTGAAGTGGCCAAATTGATGATAAAACCAATACGTAGCATAAAAAAGACTTTAAATCATATTTTTAATATACATTTGTTTCACTTGCCGATGATTTTGCCTTTCTCGTTGCTTACTTGATAAGCTAATATTGTCTTAATTTTTCGAATATTATCATTTGCACGATTCAAACGATTGCGGATATCTATTTATAAACGATGCTCATTTATTTCCCCATTTCACAGATCTTCTTCCCTAGAATCGTAGCAGCTACTATATAAAGAGGACCATGCATACTTCAGTTGATTCATGCGTCCATGAGATTGTGCGTGATAAATAATTGGGTTGGGCATTCTGTTTTTTTCAAACGCTAGACCTCAAGAAAGAAGAAGAGGACATAAAGTCACGTAGTAAAAGCCAATTTAAACCCTTTTAAAAGCCAAGGCGTTATTAATTTTCACAGCACCACTTCTTCTTTTAATGGATAACGACTTATCACGTCATCTCTTTCCTTGTTATATATTTGTTTCTAGTCTCTCATTTCTTTCTTCCCTTTCTTCCTTTTTTCCCCTAAGAGCCATGGCGGAATTAATTTTCAAAGCACCACTTATTCTCTTAATGGATTTCGACTATCGCCTCATCTTTATCCTTGTTATTTTTTTCCCCCTTTTTTTAGTCTGTTTTTTTTTTTGTTTATTGATGTCTGACATATTTCCTTTTTGTGTTCTTTATCTTTCAGAAATGATGCACTACATCGCTTCTAATGCGTCCAAGATGTTACCATGGCTACATAACCCAGCACGGACATGTGAGATGCATTCATGTGAACCCCTTTACATCTACTTGCAATGTAAAATCGTCGTAAAATAATGTTCGCATCCGTCCTTTTAATCCCGTGAGTTCTTCGATCGTTCACCAGATTGTGGAGAAGCAACCTATGACATAATAACCATGCGAGGTTTTTGATTGGTTGAGAGTTTTGCTTTGACTTTGAAAAGGAAGACCGTCCAAAATGGAAAGTGCTAAAACCACACTGCGCACCACACTTCGCACCGCTTGGGTAACAAGTACGCTTTCGACCAAGAAGACATTAGGTAACGAGACAGAAATGCCATTGACGGTGGAAACGTATATGACATCGGGCATAAGCGGTACTGTCGAAATTTACCCTGGTATGGTGAACGGAACGGGCAATGAATCGTCGCTCTACGACTACGAGTCGGAGATCTTCACGAAGCCGACGTGGTACTTGGGTATGATCAGCGTCATCTACGGTGGTCTTATCATACTCACCTTCGTCGGGAATATATTTGTTATGGTTGCGTACCACCGCGACCCACGGATTCGGCGTAGCGTCGCAAACACGTTCATCCTCAACCTCGCGATCGCGGATTTCATCGTAGGTTCATTCACACTGCCCGTTTACTTCGGATGGAACCTAGTGGGTGTATGGATCTTCGGGGAGTACTTGTGCAAGGTGTGGTCTTTCGTCGACTTCACGGTAACTGCGATGTCGGTGATCACCATCATCCTGATAAGTCTTGATCGCTACTGGCTCCTCAGCAAGAAGGCGGCTTACGCTTCTTTCCAAACGCAACGACGCGTTAACACCACCATAGGAGTTTGTTGGTCGCTAGTTTCAGCCATCTTTCTTGTTCTCATTTTCGGCTGGTCTACAATCGTCGGTGAATTAGCGGTTGATTTTGCAAACTTTTGCGAAAGCGAGTTCGTTTACTATTTACCAGCGTTAATATGTGTCGTGGTGATAAATTTCGCTATTCCAGCCTTGATTATAGCGGTTTTGAATACTCAGGTGTATCGGATGATCCGAGAGCGCGCGAGAGGTATCGATGCCTTGAACAAAACGATACAGCGAGAGAGTGGTGTGAAAATAACGTCGGGAAGAACGACGTTCTTGCTCCGTGCCCTTCGTAAGAAACCAGTGCCTCCGGTAGCGGGAATAGAAAATGCAACGAAGGGACTCGACCCCGCCGTCATCCTCGTATCCGTTACGGCCAGACAAGCGACGGAATGCCATCACAACCCCGCCTACGAACAACAGAACGATATCGCCGCGTCGTCGTCTTCTAGTGGTGGGACATCGGGTATCGATATCCCAAAAGACGATAATTCCGACTGCGCAACAGACGATGAAAAAGCGGGAGAGCGCGAAAATATGAACGCTCGCAAACCAAGTCCAAAAACTCCTAAAGTGAAACAGAATGTCTTCACGGTGAGCAAAAAGGGCCAAAAGAAACAAGACAGTCCAGAAAAAACACTCGGCTCGAAACTGGAGAGTCTGAAAAGTAAACTGAAAAGGAAACGACGAGAATTTAAACGGGAACGCAAAGCCGCGTTCATACTTGCTGTCCTGGTTTCTGTGTTCATATGTTGCTGGCTACCTTACAATATCACCGTCGTTGTAGGCATCAGTTGCAAATATGAGTGTATACCTAGAACAGTTTTCATAGTTGTGGAGAATTTGGTATGGACCAATAGTGCACTAAATCCGCTGTTATATGCTTTCACCAACGTCCACTTTCGACGAAACTTTCTGACATTTTTAGGTTTTGGGCGTATGGCCCGAAAACTAGACGGCCCCCAGAGTGTAGCTTGAGTTCTTATTTCATTATTTTTTTTAAGAACGTGTACAGAAATTGTAATTTTATATTCAAATTTGTGGAATGTAGTATTTTGGATTGCTTCACTTCATTGTGATCAATCCCACTTTTAATTATTTATAATGTATCTAACATTATACAGTGCGTCCCAGAAAAAAAGAAACCGAGAATTATCGACGTTTGATCATTTGAAATTCAGATATCGTCCGCCAAATGACTTTTTGGTTTCCTCTCTTCAAATTCATTTAAATCACTTATGCGTGGAATATGCATCAGGTAAGTTGCATCAAATGAAAGAGGAGGATCTAAGCTTTCCAAATATGTGTCATTTATTAATTATAAATGTGACTAAGTTATGATAAAACATCGATAATTCTCGGTTTCGTTTTTTCTGGGACGCACTGTATATATATCAGAAATGTGAGACAAATATGTTTTGATTTGTTGGTTTGTGGAAGGAATTGGAGGGAGGTGCAATTATGAAGTCTAGTGAAATTGAAGGTATATGTCTCAGGTTTTGTTTGAAAAGTAGTGATAATTTAAGACAAAAAGAAAATTGATTTACAACGTTTTTTTTCCTGAATTTTAGAGTAGCGTTGATGCTTTAAAACATCAATTTTTGACATTCTCATAATTTCACAAATCATTCTGTATTGTCTAACGCATTTAACGAAAGACTTGTTTTTAGCATGTCTAGAAAAAGATATTCATGAAATAATTCATACATGTTTAGACATGGACAATATGGCATTCACATGCCTACATCAACCAAATTGAATATTACAATTCAAAATATCAAAGATTATCTTTTAAACTCTAGTATGATTTGCAAGTCCATTAATTAAAATTATTTCCCGTTTAATGAGTCGCCGATACCAAAGCCAAAACAGTTATACTTAACAATGTATTGAAGCCAATGGGCAGATGAGTTTATTTTTGGATATAGACTAGCCAAATGTGACATTTTAGCAGTATTAGTATCATTTGTTATATTATTCAATTTTATAAGGAATTTAAACAAAAAGAACGCGATTCCCTGAACATGATAAACAATACTCAAGACGCAATAATCAAGAAGTGTTCGATTTGGCAGTTATATGTTTGTACTTACAGGAGGCAAATTACCCCAACAAAAAAATTATGAATGAAATCAATTGTTTGTAGCAAATGTACATTAAATGAACAATAAGCAGAAATTAATGAGAATAAGTAGGGGATCAAAAGCGAAACATGGGAATAAAGCTTTCAATATATGTCAAACATATGTAAAGGAAAGTAAAAAGTAAAGTCTTTATTAAACATTTGCTTGCTTAACGGGGAAGTTGAGTTCTGAGAGAGGTAAGCCTTTCCATTCTTTCATCTCATTGTTGGAAACAGGGACGTACGCAAGATTTTTGCGAAGAGGGAGGGGGGGGGGGGGTTAAATTTGAAAATCGCGCCGAAAATTGCGCAACGACTCAGCCAGCCGCTGAATAAGCAGGGGGGGGGGGGGGAGGGGTGGGGTGGTAAGAGCATTTTGTTTTGTCCCGAAAATTTGTCGTCCTATATTTCGTTCAGTTGAGGGAGGGGTTCGACCCCCCCCCCCCCCCTCCCCAACCCCCCCCCCCCCCCCCCCCCCCCCCCCCCCCCCTGCGTACGCGCCTGGATGGAGAACCCCATAAATGAGGGTCCATGAAAAGAACGGCTCTTCCAATACTGTTTTATTCATAAGTAGCCGAAATATTTGGACCAAACTCTCATACTAACTGTTTGTGTTATCCCATGTTATAAACATCTAAGTGCACAGCATTTAAAGATAAAGGTGAGTTCTGGTTTAAAAAAAAAGATTTCTCACATAATCAAACGAAACTTACACTGAATGTTCAAAATTACAAATAAATGTCATTTGCAAAATATTTTTGGTAGAAAATGTATACTGGCTGAGTAATGAGCATAGAAAGATAAGGAAATCAAGGTTAGTAACCCCGACACCATTTGTGTAGTTCCATATACATCTTTCTGTGTACAGTGCTTGTGTGATTGTTACTCTACCAAGACTGGGCCAAATTTATTATGATTTGGATGACTCCAGAACTTTGCAGTACACACCAAAACTTACATGCTACATGATCAGCTCTTTCTGATCCATTCCACACCTTTTCTTTCACAATGCAATCGGGTGACCAGAACTCACCTTTATCTTTAATTGAATTTCAATAAGTCTGTGTACTTTTTCCATCATTTGATGATTCCGAAAACTCTGTTGATATATTTTCCTGATTATTATGTACTACATAATTAACCTTGTCCAGTTGCTTTGAGGCAAATTATGTTAAACAATGCAACTGCATGACGATAACTGAACTCTACCTTTAAGCAGGCTTGACTGTACTTTGTGTTGGTCCTATATGTGGTCATTGGTATGTTTGTTCTTCATTATTCATATTATGTTAGTCTACCTTATACAAAATACTTTTCCCTTCAAACAAAAAATTAACAAAATTACGGAATTAACTTTTACTACATGGAGAAGAACTTTTATAAAGTTTCACTTGGTATGCACTTTCAAAACCAGATCGAAATATTACCCTATACAGTGCGTCCCAGAAAAAACGAAACCGAGAAGTATCGATGTTCTATCATAACTTAATCACAACTATAATTAATGAATGATACATATTTGGAAAGCTTAGAGTCTCTTCTTTCATGTGATGCTACTCAGATAATGCATATTTCACGCATGAGTGATTAAAAGCAATTTGAAGGAAGGAAACCAAAAAGACATTTAGCGGGCGGTATTTGAATTTCGAAGAAAGATTCACATTTCTAGAAAGTTGAGTTTCTGCCCTTTCATATGACACCTCAATCAGGAAAAATGAGCGAGGAATGACAAAGTTCTGTTTGTTTAAAGTAGTGCTTGCATTTCCATAATTTTATTAAACGAATTCGTTTTCACGGCTGATTGTCAACGAAACGGAGTTAAGTTTTTTCTTAATTTCGTTTATTGATACGGCAGGCAGCCAGTGAAAACGAATTCGTTTAATAAAATTATGGAAATGCAAGCACTACTTTAAACAAACAGAACTTTGTCATTCCTCGCTCATTTTTCTTGATTGAGGTATCATATGAAAGAGCAGAAAATAAACTTTCTAGAAATATGAATTTTTCTTTGAAATTCAGATACCGCCCGCCAAATTACTTTTTGGTTTCCTTCCTTCAAGTTGCTTTTAATCACTCATGCGTGAAATATGCATTATCTGAGTAGCATCACATGAAAGAGGAGACTCTAAGCTTTCCAAATATGTATCATTCATTAATTATGGTTGTGATTAAGTTATGATAAAACATCGATACTTCTCGGTTTCGTTTTTTCTGGGACGCACTGTATATCTACAAACTCGCTAACGTATAACTTTTGTATGTCCAAAGCGTTCTGGAATATGTTTTCTCGTAAATGTGCCATGTGTATTTTTGTACTAGTCCACTGAAAATATCTTGAGTCAAATATGTTTAAAACTATATTTTGACAGTACTGTGTGTATGTAAATAATAACATATGGGTATAGATATAAAGGTATCGATATTTTCCGATCTCATGAGATGGTGTTGCCTTAATAATATATTACAACTAACTTTAATAATGTACATACGGATCGTGTTTAATTAACTGTTGGATGACGGTAATGTAAACCCAACTTATATGTAAATATACAAACAGACACCCATCCAATCAATTTTAAAAAATGGTAACGTGAATTTATTAAATGAAAACTATGGAGAAAATAGTGGACACGAACAATATGTTCAATATGTTTGTGTTTTCTACCACATAAAGGCGAGAGAATATTTCTTGTAATTTTCTTTGTAGAGGAAAGTAAGAAGCTGTGACCGTTCAGAAGACAATGGTCATAATGAGTATAGTGGAGAAAGAGAAGGAGGAGAAGCTGTATATAACAGAGCAAATGGGAGATGAGAGATAGCAAGAGAGAGAGAGAGAGAGGGAGAGAGAGAAAGAAAGAGTGACAGAGAAAGGGAGATGGGGCGAAGAGATAAAAAAATTAAGACAAAGGGGGAGTGGGTGAGATGGTTGAATAAAATGGGGGGGGGGGGGGCAAGGGAAGCAAGAGAGAGAGAGAGAGGGAGAGAGAGAAAGAAAGAGTGACAGAGAAAGGGAGATGGGGCGAAGAGATAAACAAATTAAAACAAAGGGGGAGTGGGTGAGATGGTTGAATAAAATGGGGGGGGGGGGGCAACGGAGAGTGAGCGGGTGAGAGGAAGATTATTTATATATATATATGCATGTATATTTATATATACATATATATTAAACTTTCTCTTTTCTACAAGCTTATGACGTAAAGACTGAAATATCGAAGGAACAAATCACAGTTGAAGATAATACGGACAGAGAATGCAAAATTTAAGAATTAATGCATTCATGAAATGCTGAAAAACTAAGCCCTTTCGTTATTGAAATCATCCAATTGTGACTATTATTATATATCTTTAAATGCACTGAAATTAAACCCCTCCCCCAAATATATTCCAACACATTTGTCAATAAATCCGATGATATCTTTCGGATGCGCATGCCTGACAAGTGTGCTAGTAATAACACGTTTTTAGATATGGAATTCGAAAAATATGTTTATTCCACAAACCAAAAATCTACATTCTATGTCATTCTATGGGCGTAACTTACGTAATAAATACAGCCGAATTTCTACCAGATAATATCCATTTTTATTTATTTATTTAGTTCTTTATTTGATTATGTATTTGCATTCTCTGCTTACACTCAGACCTACTTTGGACGAGGAACCGACAAAAATAGATATGACAAGTCTATCATTTATGGTTTATGCAATCGAACTGCGTAAACAAATCTTTATTATCGAAAAAGACACATTTACAAGACAACTAGTCAATATCAACTTTTGTCAAATTTTACCACAAAAACAGACAATATAGCTATTTCGCTTTTCCTTACACATCAATTGCAAATGACAATTGATAGCAATTTCATATATATAAATATTAATCCGTATAAATCCAAATATTTACAAAGAATCGGTAATAAAATAATTTCATTTTCACATGTTCACATCATATTGCACAATTGGTATTTACATTTGAAGTGACTAAGCAAGTTTGAGACAAAAAATATTCTAAAGTGTAAATTTTAAGAACAGTGTACTTATTCTTTACATATCATCCATATGATAATAGTGATAATAATCCAGGCTGCATTGTTGGAGAATAAAATATTCGTACTGTAATATGCATCTTAAAACTGTCAAATAGTATTCATTCCAAAAATTGAAAATTAGGAAGGGTTCCTTTAACCATATAGATACAAATATAAAAGAGAAGAAAATAAATCTACGATCTACTGAAGCATTGAATGTCAATCCCATTATTTTACCAAAAACAGGGTGTATAGTATGTAGCTTTTCGTTTTTTTCACATAAGGGACACATTTTGCATTATTTATTTGGTTATAATTGTAATGTTTTATTAATACTCAGTCTTGGATGGCAGTGATATTTAATGACCCCAGGACATGATGACATTTTAACTGCGAATTCGTTGTAATGAAGAAATAAATAGTATTCAATTTTAATAACCTTATGATCATTAAGGCTACCCATTTATCTGAAACATTTATTTAAACCCGAACTTATAATATTTCTTTTTTGAAGACCAAAATTATCAAGCCTTTGTTTTCTTCCTGCAAATAGTATTACTTTCATATCCTGGTATGTGTATTGAAATATGTGATGCCGTAATTATTACGACAGCTACATAGGGTGATTAGATACGAAACAGTTTGATTTCTTTTTCTTTGATAACAATCTGAATTACTTGATATATAATGTTATTTATCGGAAAAGGTATTTCCCAAAGAGGAAATTTATATCGTATTAAGTATGGGCTTCAGTAAAGGATTCCCGCTATGAAAATGATACCTCGACTCTGAACAAGTTGATAAAATGATGATAACAAAATATTACTTGATCTAAAGATATCATAAATTCTAACAGGATTCTTACTTCCATGGGAGACATGATATATATCAATACAACAAACAACTTTGATTTGTTGAGCAGCAAAATTTCAAAATGCAAAATTTACTTCAACATATTTTCACAGAATTTACACAAAATAACACCCAAGCACCATCAAATATCAATAAAAAGTTAATAGATATTTTCATATTTACAGTGCACAATCATTAAGGGACGTGCATGCATTAAAAAAAGTCATTGCCTCTGACAGTCATACAAAAACACGTTTTCACTATCCATCCGTAAAAAAGTCCAATACAAATTCCTTTAATAACATTAATGATTTAATTAAGTATAAAATCTTACTACTACATTATGGCTCAAGATTTGACTGCTGACGTTCATTTGAAGTTATATACCTTAAACAAATAAATTGTGCATTCGACTTCAATACATAGACAATAGAATATTAAAAGAGAGACTGAAAATAAACCTTATCTTCAAGTTGCCTCTCTAGCTTCGTTTTATCGAAAAACTATTTACATAAACATGACTTAGGATTTCTAACGTAACCTTTTACAGTTGTATTACTATGTAAAAAAAAGTATCACAAATTATTTCAATACGATCTATTTCTAACTTATTAAAAAGACCACTTATTCCATACAATGTTACCACATAAGTAATAATGCTCGTTGAATATGCTACACAAAATCTCAACAACTAATAGTTATGCTTCAACAAACAATTAACATGTCTTAATCAGGTCAAATGAGTAAAAATCAAGTAACTATTATTCGAGAAAAGAACAATATCCTGTCAGTTGCAATCGCTATAAAATACTACTTTAGTTTCTGTATTGAAACAATTAAAGATGTCCATTACATTTCGTCTTGAAGAAAGGATTTAGGTTCATGGTTCAACTTTGAATGTCATTTTCCAGGCTGCATGATACATTTCTAATACACTTGAAATATCATACTTCATCTAAACTCGAAACGTGACTTGCAAACGTTCACATTTTTGTTTTGCAAAATAAAAAACATAACTTGTGTATTTGTAAGACTACGAAATCTATGAACAACATCATTTTACAGTGTCTTTTGCTAATACGAAAAAAAAGTCTGATTCAATAATGAGTTTGTGAAAATCTCAGTAGAAAGTTCGTTCAAAACCGTCGATTTTGCAAGCGATAAACATCTTGCTGTGGTTTTGCTTGAGCACATCGTAATATTCCTGTGACGATTTGTCGCCAAGTCGGCAAGACCGAATGGATCATAATGCAAACATGTCTGTGTCGCCGAGATGAAGGGCGCCCTCGTGCCAGCTGCTAGTTAAGTTGACGAAATGAATGTCCACACTCGTGATCTTCTAGGTGTATTGTTTCCTATAATACAACATCGTAGTGACATGGTTTACTTCATCTCTACGCTTCAGGCTGGTTCATGTTTACTTGACTAGTGGAAGGACTATAGGAACTCCCCAAAACTCTAAACAGAGACGAGAAAAGAATAAAGAGATTCAAATTTAAATAATTTATAAAATAATTGTAGACATTTAATATTAGCATGAGATTTGATACCTCAGTAATGTTACATTCCCAAATGGACTCCAAACCGATCAGCATATCGATATGATGTAGGCATGAATAAAGTAATATCAGCCGAGAGGGCAATGCATATTTGTATACAGCCCTAAAATGATATGCAAAAAATGATTGCGTTAGAACTATTTATCGGAGATATTATTCTTAATACTGGCACAGCAAATACAAAACAATTCTGATGAAGGATTCCCCATTTGAATACACGAAAGGGATTTCTCCCCTGCGCTACCGTGACCGTGGCACTGGCGGCGCGGACCTGTGCAAGTTTACCCATGCAATAAACCTGTTTGTGGTAATAAAACTACCCCATCTACGGCAAGACAAGATTGTCACTATTATCAATCTGAATGTTTATCGAAGGTCCACCAAATAAAATGTCCGTGAAACAAGCGTTGACCATGACGTATTTGGGGATAATTGGCACCCAGGGTAAACAGCACACTTGCACCACCCCCTAATCTATCTACGTTACCTTATAAGCACGACAGAGAAAAGATACCAACGGTAGATTTGTGCATTTAAACACTTATAAACACTGTTTTTAGACATTTCCTTTAGCTCGGATCGGCCTATTAAAATCGTCATAACATGTACCATGTTTCATAACGTAACATTTATAAACGGTAAATAAATGTTTAATTAACGTGGACTGTATAGTTAAATCCATGGTGAGATTTTGTAATTGTAACCCCACTTCAACTACGAAATGGATTTATTATTATTATAATACAGCACTGAAGCCTAAATTCGCATCCGAAAAAGAAAATCGAGTTTTATTGCCATTTTATAGTCATCCATAGTACCAATCTGACTAGCCATCATGGCTAATGTGAGTACTCAGTTGAATGGGTATTTATCTTGGAGGAGCCATATGTTGTTAAAGACTTAGTTAAGATCTGGTCAGGCGATAACATTGTGTTGGAACAAACGGGAATGTTGAATATAGAGGAGACATCGAGATGATAAGAAATTGAATCCATATTGCTGCACAAAGTCGCATGCCCTCAGTTGGGGAGAATGGACCTACATACACGTTGCATAATAGTTTGATCAAAGAGTGCAGCTATCTAAAAATCTCTGAAAAGCACTCCTTTTAATAAATGGATCGTTTTTCATATTGTTTTCCCGAGATTAAAACCCCACTGCACTACTTATAGCTACTTGCGCCCTCTATAATAGTAAACAATACATTATCGGTGCCTGTTGGTCCCCCATGGTCCCCCTTTTCTTATGTTAATCGAGAGTTGATTTGATGAGATAACCCCCTGTCAGTGACCATTCAGGAAGATCTAAGCCCTCCTGGGGCCCGTTTCATAAAACTTTTTATCAATAACAAATGCTTAATTTCTATGATAAATTTGCTCGCAGCCAATCAGATGCCTTGATTTCAGTAGCTTATAACAGTAGCTTGTAACTTTTTATTGATATCAAGTTTTATGAAACAGGGCCCTGGCCAAACTAGTGCAGTGGGGCTTTAATAAATGTATCGTCTTTCATATTGTTTTTCCGAGATGCCATAACTCCACCATTTCTTTAGTTAGAGGCGGATCATCAATCAAGTACCTACCTTTGAGGCATTATTGGACAGATGCACTGCTACATATTCAGTCCCGATCAAAGGACTTCTGCGTTGAAGACCCCATGCAGTTCTTGAGCCCTGCTGACAAGGACGCGACGGAGAGGGCGGGCGTGGATTCTTGGAGTTGGTACCATTGCGCGATGGGCTTCCTTGGGTTCGTCAGCATGTCCGCCCAGTGGGCTGCACCCTGGACCGGGGCGTTGGGTCCTACTTCACATACACCGATCAGTTCACTGTGTCCAACCCTGTGCAGAGAAAGAGAAAGATATATAGATATATATATATATATATATATATATATGTGTATAGAGAGAGAGAGAGAGGGGGGGGGGGAGAGAGAGAGAGAGGAGAATGGAAGAAAGATTGAAGTAAAACGTAATTATTGAGCTTGGAAAAATCTTCGCGATCGCGCCACACCTAAAGTCGGAAATCCAAGTTAATACTGAACAAGATGCGACAAAATGTTTCAAACATACCACCCAAAATAATGATTAAATTAAACCATCACATTCACGATTTAGAAGGAAAAAATATTTCACCCCCTCATCCGTTGACTTGTTTTAGTTGCCCATTCTCTCGCCCCGAGATTTGATATCGTAATGATTGATACGACTGAGTCAGATATTATTTATGGGCGTCATTAATCACTATTTTTTGTCAACTCGGCAATGCGAAATCAATCACAAGGCGGGAATATTGTATCATTTCTTGCCTCTCTTATCGATTCGAAGACGCGTTGGGAATGATGGGGCAACGGTAATTACAATTAATTTTCAACGATGAGAGGGAAACAATTGCCACTCAGTCTAAAGATAGAGGAGAAAATAGAGGATGCATGAAGAAGGGAAAAAAGAGAAATTAATTATTGGGAGGAAAAGTGATTATGATAGGAGATAGGTAAAGAGGAATTCCGGAATGGAGAACGTTGCCTAAAGATAAGCGAACATGTATAGATAACGATATCGAAATAGTGAGGCATCAGAGATATTAAGAGAGTCAGAAAGAGAGACAACGCCACGTCTTTTCTTTCGCGAGAATGAAGAGAGATAAGTGTTACCAGGTAGAAATGTCTCAATGTAACTTGAAATGTCCTTCTTTTGGCTTAAAAAGACTGCACTAGCTGTATTCAATGAATGCGGTTTACAGGCAAAACCTCCGCCATAGTCATACCTGTTGCACATTCTGTTTTTTTGTTGCTGATGTGTACCTTCACTCGCTCCCCAAATATCAATGTATATATTTATCTTTGGATGATGTATCATTAATTTTAGATAGCGCTATATTCTATGAACCAAAATAGTGAGCGCGCCAAAAATTTAAACTAATGCTTGCGCTTCAAAATATTACCTCAATTTGTTAAAAAAAATAATCAAGCACGCATGGTGCGTCAGAGGATGCGCCAGTGAGTGATGTAGTCCTACGTCAGTCCTCCTGTGCAACATGCATGACTTTATTATTAGCAAGATCGCAAAGACTTTTCAGAAATAAAGCCAGGCAGATTTTAATACCGTATTTCATGTTCCATATAAATCGTGTTCAGATTATATAATAGTGCTCGCACATTATTGATAGGTGATTGATAACAGTATTGAAACTGCTTTTAGTTAATTTCGTAAAGATTTCAGGCCGTATGAACTCTTTTTTAAATTACCAGTCGTAATCGACTACGGCGATGATGAGGCATATGTTTTCCATGCTGTCCGGGGCGACATCGAAGACCATTGCCTCGTTGTACACTGGGTTGAGCGTGTTCTTCTTCACAGTCGTTTTCTTTTTCTTGATCCGCTTCCCTTGCGACATTAGAGACACTTTAACGTAGGGATCTGTGGAGTATAAATAACAAAAGTTCGGTTAAAGGCTAATAGTACTGATATCAATAACTGAGCGACATTAATAGGCAATATCTGTGATGACAGAGTAAAACATAATCTGCAAACATGGTGGAAGAATATATGTTCGTTATTCGAGTCACATATGTCACGGAAGTCACCTTTGACCCATCTTTCTATTGCAGTTTAACTTATCAATCCATCCAACTTGATGAGGTTCGGTACAAAATGCTCTTGGCCGTAGCAAATAAGACATACTGGTGATATATTGGTGCTCCAAGAGAAAAATAAGGGGCATAACTGAAGAAAAAAAATTGAAATGAAATTATTATTAAAATCTGTTTTTTCACTACAATTCGACAGTGATATGTTATATTTCGACGTAAGAAAATCTAGACATTCAAAAATATAAAAATTTAAATGAAATGAATCCCTGGCATTCCAAAGTGGTTTTCATTTCAGTGATGCTTCTTTATTCAGGATTTTGACTGGTTCTCAAGTAACGAATAAAAGGAATGGATACCTTAAGCTCTACATGATCTAGATTTTGCCCAGCACTTTAAATCGCACTTCTTTCGCCCCTTCCCACCTTTTCGCTACCATAACAATAACAGGGGTAATAACGTATTCAATAATGGCTTCGGGAAGACTTTAGATTTGATAATGATAACTCTGAAGAATTTGTATTGGTAAGTAAATCCATAAGCTCAATAAAATGACCGTTAATCACGGTATTTATTTGGAGCGACTGTCATGCGAATTTAATATGAATTCCGGAATCTATCGATAGACTCCGGAGCTTAAAGTAAAAAAGAAGGTTGAGTTATGGGAAAGGTGCGAAATAATTTGCGCAATTTCTTATACTTATATTCATGGGGGAGCAACTATCATACGAATTTAAAAGGAAATCCGGAATCTTTCGCTAGAAACCGGAGTTTAAAGTAAAAGAGAACGTTGAATTATGGGAAAGGTGCAAAATAATTTGTGAAATTTCTTTCTCTTATATTCATGGGGAACAATATGGTAGACTAAATGTCTCCTGAAAAATGGTTGTTCTACGAATTGCCTCATATTTGAAATATGTCAAGAAATGATGGAAGAGTTCGAATCAAACTTTCTTGACACATGTTTGTCTAGTCCCACACGCTCATTTCTTTCTGCAGTATTTGTGACTTTAGCAACCCTGACTTAACTTCTTATGGTTTTGATAATCCAAAAAGTTTCACTTTAACAAAAATCGTATTTGCTATTTAATCAACCCTTTCGAATCGCTTCAACGCAGCTTCTTTTACACTGCAATCACAATCATGACCAAAACTCAACCTCATATTTTAATGCAAACTTGTTGGTTTGGTTATTTCATGATAAAGGAGTAAAACGATATGGTATCCACTCTCTGTTCTAGCCCGATGTGTTTGCCATTTGATATTATTTGGATCACCTTTAAAATGGTATATTTAAATTATTCATCTAGCAAACCGTTTCTGTTCCCCGAAATGAAATAAAATTGACATGGTGATGGTTTTGAAATGAAGTAAGGAGCTTGTCAATCGAGAAAATGATCAATGTTTATTTGTATCATTCAGCACATACTCCAGAAAATGATTCAAGTCACCTGCATGTAGGTGTATCCTTTTCTTACAACAATATTATTACAAACAATACGTGACGTCACAATAGCTGAAGAAGCGGGGGTGAGCTAGAATCATTTCAGTGTTAATGCCTCTGCTAATAATACGAAGCAAATGTGCAAATTAGACATTCATTTCAGATGCGAAGCGAAGTCCAAATGTAATCAGCGCATTGGCGACAGAGCGCAATTTCCGGAAGCATACAGTGTGTGCGTGATCCAATGTGTGTGAGTGTGTGGGGGAGGTACGCGTGCATGTTGAATCGCAGCGGTAACCGGCTGATAGATTGGCGGTGAATTGGAGCAATCTTTTATAATTTCAAAGAAACGAACGGCGCTGGGAGCTGAAAGAGAGGCTGATTGAGCATTTGTGGTGCTTTCTCGTTCCAAGCATCATTTTCATTATCTGTGTATTTTGGATTGAGAGTGGGTGATGAATGACAAAATCAGGAGCTGGGTAGCGATTACCCTTCATCTTTTTAATTGGAAACGAATTAAACCTCTAATTGAAGTCTTGTTTACCAGCTTGAAAAACCCCACGTGCTATTCTCACAACCATTCATTGCGAACATTCATAAAAACAGAGCGCGTTGGCGATGAAACCCAGTGGGAGGGCTGTATTAGGAGAACAGACTGGGTTCATTAAGTAGGATAAAAGAGGCCATTAAGAATATCTTTTTTTACTTTAATGAGAGATGATCACGAGTGTAAGTTGTCAAGTAGTTAAGCCTGTGTTACTAATGAGAGAGGATATCTGACAGGATTTCGTTCATAAATTTTAGGGCCGACATAGATCAAGAATATCAAAGACGTGAATCTGCGAATGTATTAGAAATTCCCGAACATAAACAATATAATCAGAAGTTTTGCAATCTCTTAACACAATTTCCCCCTGTATGGTTTCATTTGTGAGATACTGTACGTTTGTTTTGCATAAAATCTGAATTTCTCTTCGTCGATTTGTTATCAATTAATTTTGTGCAAGAGGACATGCAAAAGATAATTTTTTTGAGAAATAGTGTATACGTTGGGGTTATATTGAAAACAAATTAAAACTGAAAGCAAAAATGTCAAAATTATATTAAATGGCATCGCATTATGATTTCCGTAGCCTACAATCGTGTTCATATTGACATTTCAAAAGGTCATCCAGGTACAATGAAGAGGTTGAGCCACTCCAAGTCAGGTTGATTTTCTTATTTCTACAGATCGGAATTTTATGTCATTTGCTGGCAACTGTCCCCAGGGGAAACAATGTACACCTATGTTGCCAACTTTGGAAGGCGACGAGAAGATCCATTTATTCTGGAATTATGAAATATATCAGATGATCATATTAATCAGACCCGTTAACACCCTATGGTTAGCGCAGAATTATAAATCAGCATCGGCAATTGATGAGCATCTGTTACATTTCATGATTGCAAAAAAAAAGGATCTTCTCGTCGCCTTCCAAAGTTGCACCATTCGTGTAAACTGGTTCCCTTGGGGACAATGTGCCAGCAAATGACATAAAACGCCGACGTGAATTTATAAAGGTAATTACGAGTTTTTAGGTGGGAAAACCGTAGTTTAATGTCTCTCAGTCCGTGCTTAGTTGTAACTTCAAGCTACAAAAACAAGACAATATAACACGGGTGATTTATATTTGATGATCTGAAGGAAAACCGACGCCGAAAGCGTACATTTGCTAATTACTGTAGAGAACATTTAATCGTATAATTACGCGTCTTGTTTGCAGCCAACATCAACAAGGGAAAAAGCAATACAAAATAATGTCGGAGTACATGTTGAAGACTGTTCAATGTCTGAAGTCGTTGCTTGCACAGTTCATTAACGGCACTTTTAAAGTTAAAAAAAAGAAGCGATAATCCACCTGCATCTTATTTATTTTTTCTGTTGATGTTGTAATCATAACAATCTTAATCTGTAAAGAGCAATCTAAACGTCAAAACAAATTGCTGTCAAGACGAGTCACAGAAAAGGAGAGTATAGAGTGGGAACGAAAATAGATTACAACAATTCATTACAATATGAAAGCTATAATCAATATGGGATTTTCAAAATGACGTCTTTTAAAGGTTTCTTCTTTACTTATAAAGAACAGAATAAGCTCTTGGCTATAAAAGTAGACTTCTAATAAACTCAATTCCCATTTTATATTTTGAGCACAGCACCGAGGAGAATTGCACTTTAGAGAGTAATAAAATATATATTGATAGTTTGAGGAGCAATAAATGGGAGAGTTGTCATTGATTAATTCACGGTCGAATAACCGTTTCGCAAATTTGTCAACAAGTCACAAAAGGCAGGTAAATACACGTTAAATTTACCATTATTTGAAGATGGGCACCATCCCCTGGTGCTCAAGGGGGGGGGGGGGGGTGCGATCTTCAATATGTTGGGGGCAAAATTATTCCCCGGCTGGCTGTTTCGCCGCTAAATATTTTTTTTCACGAATTGGGCCCCCTCCCCTGCCACCGGTTGGATCCGCCCCTGGGTAGTAGAGCAGTGGTCTTGTAATCCGGTGACCCGGGTTCGAAACCAAGAGAGGACCTTAAGCCGTCGGTCCTTTGGTTGCTTACTAACAAGCATTCGTGCTTTCTTAGCAGTCGGGTTAAATAAGCACCACTACACATATTACACATATCGTGGCGGCTCAACTATAAACCGGGGCAACAATATAATACTTTGTATTAAGCGCTTTACAGTATGTTTGTATAGTATCTTCCCTCTATACATGGGCATGTTATATAATAGTTATCATTATGACCATCATTAACCCTTTCTATCTTACCTGAGGCACCTGTGATGTCCATTGCCTTTAAGTTACGGGCTTTGATGACTGTAAGGGTTAACCGGCATGCTGTAGGCAGATAGTTGAGAGAGAACATCACCTCCCCTAAATCCGCCTTCTCCTAATGATGATGATAATATTAATTATAAGGGAATTAATTAATAACAACAATAAGGATTATAATATCACTTATGATATTAATAACAACAAAAGTAATAATGGAAATAATTATAATCATAATTATGATACGTATGTTTTACAACTGATAATAATTTTAATAATAACGATGGTAAAAATAATATGAATAATAACATGAGCTTTTAAAGTTTAGTATGGAATGGGAATTCTCTTTATATAGGCTGGATAATACAACTAAAACAATTAAAAACAAAACTATGGTTTTATATTGATAACAACAATTAAAACATTTAACGCCACGAATTTCCTAGCCCTAAATATTAAAATTAAAAGGGAGAAATCATTATTTACACAACTCGATAGTAGATATACGTCAGCAATACATGTTGAATATTGATCAGTAAAATTTACTTTTGTGTCAGGAAGATATCATTAAGTTTAGGCGTAAAGTCTTACAACAGAAAAGAAGAGACGAGGCTTCGTGAATGTACATTCGAATCAAAATATGACAACATATTGGCAGATTTGTCACATTTCATTACGTCACCTTAAAAAGGAAACCATCATTTGTATACATGGTGATAGTGTCCTCTTGAAGTATTAAAACCAATTACTTGTCCATACCACTCAGTGAGAATACCGATTTTAGGGGAAAGTAGTCCCTTGTCTGCGAGAAAATTGAGTTCATGCGACACATTTTAGCTACAGGACGTGACCGTTACCCATTTTCTCCCCCCCCCCCCCTCCAACCGAAAGAAAAGTTGGTTATTTTTCGGCTGACTGATCATTTTGATTAAAGAGTAATATATTTTGAAAAGCGAGATGCTGAGACCAAGCATGGTGCCAGAAAGGTCAATAATTGGCGAATAGTCATTTTATTTAAGTCTTTATCAGCTTCGTGTTAATGAAAAACCAAATACGTAATAAAGCCTAGAATGGCTAGTGAGATTTAAGGGCCTGTTCAGATATGAAACGATAAGAAGTTGCCGCGAAAACAGCGCTGCATTTTTGCTTTTTAAAACTTTTTTTAAGAGTAAAAAATGTGAAGCGCATTTTACAAGTTCCGTCATCACTAAAAAAAAAAATCCTCCGCGGTTTTGCATTGTCGTATCTGAACAAGCCTCTTTATTTAGAATAAGTAAATTCTACATGTAGGTACAGGGCACAGTATTTTGTACAAATTCTTGGATAATATCATGGCCGGAGAAATGAGGCACCTCAAAAGAATTAAGATATCACTCTAAACATGGGCGAAGACGATAAACTCATCAGTCCAATTTTAAGATAAAAGTCATTCAAATATACCTATTCAGTCATCTTTACAAAAATAAAAGTCCACAAAGAAAATGTTAAGATGGATGATAAACGTACACTGACAAGATTAAGGCTATATCGAATAAATATAGGTATGGCGGATTTGTATAAGACCATTATACATAAACACGAACGCTGCATGAAAAAAATGCTGTATGGATAAAGTAGGACAAGGGGAAAAGTGGAAAAGTAATCAAGAGGCCCTTCGTCATTCAAGACGAAAATAGAGCAACATGGCTCCTTCTCAAATAAATGAGATGAAGATTTATGTAAGCTAGAAATATAAACATATGACTGTATGATCGACAGCCCTCCTTTGTGGTGCGACCTTGCCGTGTTAAGGCAAATACGCATCTGACGTTAATTCAGTTGTACCTGAACAGCGAGATTGGAATAAAGAAACCTCAACGCCCAATTTAGCCATTGCTTTTAGATAGCGCTTTGCTATGATTCTTCTTTTCTCAGCCTCATTGCAGTGGCCATGACATTTCCAAGAAATAAAACACAAGTTGATGTGTGGCATTTTTCTCATCAAGATCGAATAAAAAGACAAGCCCCTTATTGCCTGCAAGGCTGTTCGGTGATGAAGGTACAAGTAATGGAACCCGGGTAAAGACATCGTTTAAGAGTGTTGATAAGGAAGCTTTTCTGATTGTGATACACCTAAATGAAAATGCATTATTGACCGTTCGCAGAAGCAGGCAGAGTTATCTTACATCCTGTTACACTAATTGTGCAATTGTAGTGTAGGTTTTTGTTTGTATCGATTGGTGTTTTGATGTGGGAAGTCTTAGTGTGGCTTTTTCCAAGAAAGTTACAACTAATCAAAAGTTTCTTCAAGGTAGTTGTAAATGCACATAACTTCTTTGAGAACTGGGAAATGGAAGCGTAGAACCTCTGCTGTTACTCGGTATTGGTACAATTATACTTACTTGCGATGTTCCTTTCATTATGTCTTCGACGTATTGTGTTTCTTTACTCAGATCCCTATCAGTAAGAAGACTGGTGATGTTCACTTCTCCTATAAGGTCGTGCCTGGAGAACCTGTCGAAATCGTAGACGGTGAATTTCAGAGTTTTGCTCTCCAGCTCGTTGTAAGGTATTTGAAAGGCAAATCTCTCATCGAAAACAGGGTCACAATTTTTCCGATGAACTTTGGTCTGGTACTTCCGCTTCCGGTCAGGGCACAGATAAATCTTCACGTAGGGGTCTGACGTTCCAGAGAAGTCCTTGGCCGGAAGGCCAACTGCTCGCTCTATGTGAACGTTAAGCGTTTCCGTTGCGTAGTCGTAGAAAAGGCTGAAAACCAGTCTGCCGCATTTGGGTAAGCTCTCACCGTTGAGCTTGCCCTTGTCTTTGGATTCTTGGCGGTAGAGCTCTGGACGTAATGTACCTATCAGATCTGTTTGGTCTTTGCGCGTGGAGTTGATGTTCTTGACGCTGAACTCGACGTTCGTCAGGTTAAGCTGTAAGGAGAGCTGACGTTGCTTTCGGAATGCTTCCTGACGGAGCTTCTGCGGCAGTAGCGGGACAGTTGACTGGCGTGGTAGAGGGGTCGGCCGAGTTGGACTGGGTCTTCCCGAGCTGGATCGACTAGCTGTAGGAGATCCATCACGGCTTTGGAACATACTATCGTTGTCCGAGTCCGAGTCAATCTCGTAGCTGTGATGATTGAACACCTTGCGCTGGACGGTATACAAGTCTTGAGGCTCCGACAGGGTTTTCTTCTTTTTCGAGCAATAAAGAGTAATAAATGCGATCAGCACGATCGCTACTGATAAGCAAACGGGAATGGCAATCTCCTCCAAGGGAAAGATGCGCCCTGTATGAATGACAAGAAGAAGAAGAAAAAAGAGGAATATTTAGAAATGATTAAATTCTTCCGGATTTCCAACCAATACAAATACATTGGAGATGCTCCTCCATCTGTATACTAATTCTGATATCAAGTGACACGTACTGCGGCTATTGCCATGATTGCTTCATGTATGTATCTTGTTCAGAAAGAACTGCGTCGGCAACATTCTATCGCAGTCTTTGCCGCGCAATGTGAATGAAACACTGTATAAACAGGCGGGGAACGAAATAATGGAACAGTTGACCCATTCGTTAAAATAACTGAGTTATGGACCATTAATTGCCTCAACAGATCTGATTAGCGTAGGTAATCATGCAACTGACAGTTCGTGTGCATCTGTCTTTAACTTGTTGTTTGATTGCCAAATGTTCAACAGCAAGACAGATCTCAGTAATCTTGTATTATTCGATAGAAAAATGGCTACATGAAATACAAATTCACATTACAATCAAAGATGAACACACGTCTCTGAATACTCCTACTTCAGTCTACTACGAACGTGTGGCGATGATCCCTCATTCACAACCCGAAGCGAACTTCAGGAATGAAACTACATGTATATCATTACGAGCACGTCCCACAAATATTATTGATTCCCTTCTCTTCGGTACAGCCTTGGTCCACGCCTACTCTATGTAAAGTACGATGCCGAGACGGGACATATTATGGTAATAGGATAAGGAAGCAAGAGAAGCTTTACAAAAAAAGGTTTCCAATTTGTTTTTAGTCTTGATTAAAAAACTGAGGATTATTCACATATATAAATAAGTGATTGTAAACGTGCACGGAAAATCAGGGCTCCATTTCACAAAACATGCCATCAGTGACAAATTACCGTTTTGGTTATAAGCTACTGAAATCCTTGCTTCTGATTGATTATCCGCAGATTTGTCACTGTTTTTTGTAATTTGTCGTTTAAA
Source organism: Strongylocentrotus droebachiensis (assembly GCA_035222895.1). Classification (NCBI taxonomy): domain Eukaryota; kingdom Metazoa; phylum Echinodermata; class Echinoidea; order Camarodonta; family Strongylocentrotidae; genus Strongylocentrotus; species Strongylocentrotus droebachiensis. The sequence goes on along the minus strand of JAVYIG010001660.1, from coordinate 79,465 downwards.
AAAGGCTTTGTGAAACGGGTCCCATGACCGTAGCATATTGAGAGAGATAGTTGTGACAAGTGCACACGTCTGCGATCAACTATCTCTCTCTATACGCTATGATCAAGGCTATAAATAGTGAGCGACATTTCTGAGGAATAAATCAATAACACGATCGCAATGAATTCCGAAAAAAACGCCCTCAATGATTTTTAAAAAGCCATGTATAACTTGAAATATGAAGACGAATCACGTACTCCGAACGTGAAGTCTACAAGGCTAAACCGTAAGGTTTTACAGTTGCCTTCGAGTTGATTTCTTGCAAGTCTTCGAGATCGTATTCAAGGAGGCACTGCATTTCCGACAACAAAGCACTTCGTCTGTATATGTATCTTAGTATCAATATATCAAGCGCTACATTGCAATAATGTTAAAGGGATCCGGTAACTTTGTCTCAGATTCTGAAACAAAATTCTGGATTTAGCTCATGATGCAATGATAATTATAAACCTTTAGGTCAGTCAGGAACCCCATGACTTTTAAAAGCCGATCGCCTGTCTGATTATCAAGATATTTATGATTGGAATACAAATTTTGAGAACCGTTTACCAAACGGTTTTCATAACACTACAGTCTATTGAGGAAAAAGAGCATTTTAAAACCGGTCATTCAAAGATTGTTACTTTTTTGAGGCACTTCTCGATCATTTTGAAGCGCGATTTTTTTTGTATGGCTTCAATATTACACCATATCACAGACACTTATAACATGTAGGGCCGTGCATCTCAGACTTAACCCTGTTAAACGATCCCTTTAACAGCGGGTCAACCAAAGAGGTTAGAAAATAGAAGGGTCTTGCGAAGACAACACAGACAACCTTAAGAGAACACACACACTCCATGAATATTCTTCGATAATGCTTAGCGTAAAGAGTTCACGTTTAAGACCTCCCAAGAGAGCGATTAGGCGGCCGTGTGTAAAGTACATTGACATAACTTATCAAGCTGCTCGTTTACCCAAATACCCATACTCCTAATAATACCTCAGTCGTATTTTGACCTAGGACCCAACTGCCGCCAAGATTTTCAATGACATAGTTGAAAACATGGAACAAAACATATGGACATATTAAAATGGTCTTTTCACAATGTTATATTGATTATATACAATAATAGATACACTCGTTTTTTTGAGAACGCTGTGTATGACAGGCAAGGAGAATGGGTTGTCCAGAAGCTAACGAAAATCAAGCTGTCATTTTTATACCTGGATTGCAAGAAGAATATGCATCAAATAGCATTAACACCATAACATTTGGAATTTTCCATCAAAGGTATTGAAGCCTTTAAGGATTTATGAGATATTTCCTGTCAACTTCTTCAAATTACTGCTAGAAATCAACTGTCCCGATAACCAACCTAGCACGTCCGGACATACAACGTGTACGTCTTGTCAACGATAAAAAATTCACATTTTTTGATGAAATTCACTTGAGACCTTTTGTCTCGGAAGGAGACGATTGTGATCAAGGGTTTCTCTTCGTGTGCAGCGCTTGGCGGAAGTCCTATCACCATCCATTACTGTTAGCTTTTGATTTTCATTTGAGCTCAAATAAGCCCATTTACATGCTACCGGCATCACAAGGTCAGGTCAATGAAAGAAACCGTAGAGCAAACCTAGCTTAATATTCGGGCTACCCTGCCATGAAAGTACACTGCTATCTGTATGCTCCAACACCGCCATAGATTGATGCCTAATCATTAGGTAGAAGGAGAAACAAGTTTTGAATTTCTAACAAGACAAGCTGTGGTAAGGAGCCTGAACGGCGTAGCCTGAGTATATCTATGGAAGAGTCAATACAAACAAAGATCCCTAATTGGGCGGCCGAAGTGGTATTACTTTTCACCAATAATAAACGGACGTCACAAACCTGTCATCGTGACTTGCTACTCAGAATCTGAACTAGCTCAAAGGACGCTACAAGTTATCAAACGATTTCATGAAGATGTTCATCAATGACGATGATTATACAACTTCAGTCAATCAAATGATTGTAAGAAAATTACAAAAATATAGAAAACAAGATTCTTTTGCACGTCATTCGTTACGTCAAGGATTTTGGTGAACAAATAGTAAACATGAAGGTCGGTTTTACGTCCTTGGTAGATGAAACCCGCTTATTGCTGACGTTTACGACTCAGCTACGGCTATAATCCATGTTTACAAGATTCGGAAAACCGCATTATGTTTTGCAAATTGTGTAATCACTTTAGGCTTTAAACCGTTCATATGAAGAATTTACATAATCATCGTCGGCTTGCTTTCAACTAAAACAATGCTATCTTTTTGCTATCTAAATATATTTTCCTTTTATACTATAATAACAATTTGTGAGATATCATGTGAAAATAAACATTAGTTTTCACTTTGCAATATCTTACTCGTATCTGGAATCACAATGGACCATATGTGCAGTTTTATGATACAGAGGACTAGCAGCAATTTAGTTGAAAGTAAACCTGCGATTCTTATGCAAATTTCATTCCTACAATAATGCTAACATCAAGTTTACAGTTTATCTCAGTGTTATACTTATCATTATTTCAATTTTAAAATTGATGTAAGCGTTATAACTTACCCTCATCAATATCCTAATATATGTAAATGTGTTATAGAGCTCCTGCAGATATTATAGCCAGATCAACAACAAGAAAAGTCCCTGGATCCGCATATTAGCTGAAGACATTACCAGTAGCTACGGTGGTATCAGACTTATATCTCATTGCCCATGTCAAACACACTGACAGGTGGTGCGTTTCACAAAACTTGTCATCAGTGATAAATGGCAGTGTTTGTTATAAGCTACTGAAATCCTTGCTTCTGATTGGTTATCAGCAGATTTGTCACTAATTTTTGTCATTTGTCATTGAAAAAAGCGTTTGTGAAACGGGCCCCTGATGCGTTTCTGGTCGACACTTTGCACATCCTTCTCTATGTAAAACGCCGTCAGACCTATTCCTGTACCTTTGAACGCCATTGCAAATCATAAATCGATGGGAGATGGTTCCTCCGAAGGCTATACCTGCTCTTCGGAGCACGATCCTCATAAATAAATCATTAAATATGACACCTAGCCGGGGAGATTTCGACAGGCAAACCAAGATTGAATCTCACGATATTCCGCTAGGATGTAGCCAGTTTTTGCACCTTTATTTACAGCAGAATGTGAACAGAAAGATGCAAATGTGGTTCAATCTGATGTCTGATGATAGGGTTTTCGATATGCTTTTCGCATAATACGATTATATTTCATGAAGCACCTGGCAATTCAAATCAATACTAGAGACTATATAAGGACAAAGTTAATATGAAAATGGCTGTCATCGACTAATTATACACATGTATATCCGTGGGGATAGACATTATGTGCAGGCGATGCGCAAAGAATGGGGAAAATAGGTGCATTTTTGTTACATCGACCAAGGCGGATACATATAATGTGGAGAGCGGGTTATAGATTATAATTATAGTTTGTTGCCAATGGTGATGACCCGATGACGTCAATTGCGAATCACAGGGGCCCGATTCGTCATTCATAACTCGCTATTTTTTGTTTTACCTTAGAGTGACAGGGAGCTGGTCTGGAAGACAAGGAGAAGGTTAAAGCAGAAAGTAATTACAAATAAGGAAAGAAAAATAGACATAGAACACAGCGTTTCTCTTGTTTTTTAACGTATCAACAGCTCAACCACATTGTCAGTCACCACGTTTTTATCTCTATTGTAATAATAATAATATTCCATTTTCATATAGCGCCTAATACAATGTCTCTAAGCACTTTACAGATATACTGTAAAATAAAATATTACATTTCGGTCCTCAGCTAAATAAGATGCTCAGTCACTGTGTTTGTTTCTCTTATACAAAGATACCCTACACAATTATCTCTTTCATGGCTGTCTTGTCAACGTAAATGTAATATCGCATCTAGATCATTCTAAATTAAAGTACTTCAATCTTATTAATGCATGTTGTTAATGTCTCAGACAAATATATTGCCAAATTTGAATTTAGTTGCCTTTACGAGCTTATGTATTTCAATCCATGCATATTTTTCTCGGAAACCCTAATTATCTATTTCCCCCACTAAACGCATAATGCCATTTCTTTGCTTTGGATCCGCTTTGCCTACGTTAGTTGTTGCTTTGTCTGTGTAGCCTCTGGAAAGCTCTTGAGTACTCAACAAACAAATATTTCACATATTTTTCCGAATCATATTTTACATGAAAAATCGGGTGTATTCATATTACATGAGCAAAGCTCTTGGGTAAAGTCTAATTGTGTCAACACACGGAAAATCAATTGTTTGCAAGTTGAATACCAGTTCAATACACCTCCCTCACTGATTAAATACAGTTAGTTTCAATCGTACCGCTAGTTCATTGATCCCTTTCGCTCCATTTCATTTCGTTTCCTCCTCCGTTGTGCATCGCGGATATTTTATTTGAGTAACCATGGTAACCAAATGAAATCCCTTTCTCAGATACTATAGATTGAGGCTTGGGTGTCATGGTCAAAATCGGAAATAAGAAATACAGCTCTGGTGATGACGATGATCCTATATACAAGCATGAAACTGTTATTGGGAGCAGGAATTGTGGGAGCCTAAAGCAATCAAATACCATTCAGAATCTGGCGTTTATATGTTTTTGTTTAATTAGCAGGTGATTTTAAACAGTACATGAAATGTTGCTTTAGTCATATTTTTCTTTTGCAAAAGTGATTCATAGTAAGATTTACGAAACTTTAGATCATAAATTTGGGGAATTTAGAATTATCTTGTGGTTAAGAAAATCCATATTAGTTACAATTAATGCACGTAATACATGGAAGCTGAGAAGAAGTATTTTGTCCCACCGGACAAATCAGTTTTAAGTATGTGTGATGGTGGGTGTGTGGGTGTGTGTGTTTAATCTACCCATATCTCCTCTTTCTCACACACACACACACACTCTCTCTCTCTCTCTATCTCTCTATCTCTCCTTCTCTCCTTCTCTCTATCTCTACTTCTCTCTCTCTCTCTCTCTCTCTTTCGTTCTCTGTCGGAGGAGGTTTGACTTCAACGCAATACCAGATAATATATCAGAAAATAAAATGGCATTGGTTTTTCTTTCTTGAATAATTATGAAATAAAGAGGTAAAAAAGGAGGTATAGCGTTCCAAAATATATGCAGGATAAAGGATAAGGCTATCAATGTTCGATGTAGGATAAAAGCAATCGAATTTGAGCAGCCCATATTATATCCGCTCTCTGAATTGCATGCATTTCCGATCCCCTTACGAGGGGGACCAGTGTGGGGTGCTGAAAAAAGGACGAGTTGAGCATCTGTATGAGAAGAGTCACTTAAATCGAAGGGAGGAATAGCAGTGATCCGTGTGAGTGGCTTAAGAGGTGCATGACTCGAGATATTTTAAATTTGTATTGGCTCAATAATTGGTAAATGAAATGAACAACATATTAATGATGTGTTGTTTTCGTACCGACGGCACCTTTTGTGTACATAGCGATAACAGCAATGACAGGAATAATGATAACATTGATACTACTTCTGCTGCTGGTACTACTTCTACTACTACTAGTAGTGTTACTACTACTACTACTACCACTACTACTACCACTACACTACTACTACTACTACTACTACTACTACTACTACCACCACCACTACTACTACTACCATTATTATTGTTATTATTAATACTACTACTAGTATTAGCGATTGATGGCGATGATGCTGATGATAATAGTACCAACTAATATACTTATGACAATGATATAACATAAAATAACAATAATATTGAACATGATAATCATAAAGTACAAATCGCTGTGACGCCGTATTTGGAGAATCCGTTCTATGAGAATCAAAAAGTTAAGCAGTATTAATTTAAAAGAAACAGCCGTATTTGTACATTCGATTTCGGAGCTCTAAATTGATATTAATAATTAATTTAAACGGGCGAGTTGTTCCCTAGTATATTATGTAAATGTTGTCAATTGATGCAGGTGCCTTACACGTATGAGCTGGCTGTATTGTATACACCTCAAGTAATATCGATTCGCCATGTTGCAATAATTGACGTTGTTATCACATGTGTATCTATCAACAAAGTTCAATCTAAAGTAGATATGGATCATATTAGTACATCCGATTTTGAAGCTCTAAATTGATATTAATTATTAATTTAAACGAGCGAGTTTTAAATATAGTAGTATACATAGTATACATGTAAATGTTTTCGATTGAAACAGGTGCCTTACACGTATGGGCTGGCTGTATTATGTACACCTCATGTAATATAGATTTACCATGTTGCAATAGTTGACGTTGTTATGACATGTATATCTATCAACAAAGTTCAATCTATAGTAGATATGGACCATATTAGAACATTCGATCTCGAACCTCTAAATTGATATTAATTATTAATTTAAACGGGCCGTAAATGTTGTCGCTTACGAAACAGGTGCCTTACACGTATGGGCTGGCTGTATTGTGTACACCTCACGTAATATCGATTCACCATGTTGCAATAGTTGACGTTGTTATCACATGTGTATCTATCATATGAGCTCAAGCTGAAGTAGATATGGACCATATAAGAACATTCGATCTCGATGCTCTAAATTGATATCAATTGTTAATTTAAACGAGCGAGTTGTTCCCTAGTATATTATGTAAATGTTGTCAATTGATGCAGGTGCCTTACACGTATGAGCTGGCTGTATTGTATACACCTCAAGTAATATCGATTCGCCATGTTGCAATAGTTGACGTTGTTATCACATGTGCATCTATCAACAAAGTTCAATCTAAAGTAGATATGGATCATATTAGTACATTCGATCTCGAAGCTCTAGATTGATATTAATTATTAATTTAAACGGGCCGTAAATGTTGTCGCTTATAAAGCAGGTGCCTTACACGTATGAGCTGGCTGTATTGTATACACCTCAAGTAATATCGATTCACCATGTTGCAATAGTTGACGTTGTTATCACATGTGCATCTATCATCAATGTTCAATCTGAAGTAGATATGAACCCATCGTAGGTCTCGGTATAACGGTTTTATTGGGAGCGGGAGTGCAAGGGTCTCTATCTGTCTCTCTCGCTCTCTATCTCTGTCTATCTCTCTCTCTCTCTTTCTCTCTCTATTTTGTCTTTCTGTCTGTCTTTCTCCCCCTCAAATTGTGTTTATGTGTGGGTATCGGAGGATAACCCCCCTTAAAACTGGACAAAAACAAAAATGTTATCTTACCACCCCCCCCCCCCCTGCCTTTTCAGCGGCTGGTTGAGCCGTTGCAAAAATTTCGGCGCGATTTTCAAAGTTTAACCCCCCCCCCTTGAAAAGATCCTGCGTACGTTACTGCTTTAATGCCATATATATTGCAGCCTATCAAGCCTGACATTATTAGTTATCTGTCTACCCCTTAAACTATCCCCCCCCCCCCCCATTCTACTCTTGTCCCATTAAATTGTTGTCATTTCTTTCATCTCTTTTGTGTCCATTCACTTTTCTTATAAATCTTAGACTCAGAAGACACGTGAAATTTGGGGTATTTCCTTTCTGGTGACGCCCCAGCCCCCCCCCCCACGCACTCCCAACATCCCATATCCGCCTTTACCAATCGGTCTTTTAGTAAGCACGGTTGGCAATACCGTGAATGACAAAATGATTAGACGCTATTCGATTTGTTACTAAAAGAATATATAAAACATGAAATTAATAAAGTCAATTTAGTACCACATATCAGGGCTGTCTAAATTATTGCTCCACCTAGATAATTGATGTGGGTACAATCACCCCTAATTGTGCAACAGGGCAGGAAATATTGTCGTGTAATTTGTTTTTTATTAGCTACTCCAATAGAGGGAGTGACTCATATTGCATAGGAATAAATCTCACTAACCATCAAATTACGACACCTTGTTAGGTGTTTACAAATTTATCGTGGATATATATGGAGCGTTATCAAAGGTCATACGCAATATTGGAGAATAATACTGGATTTACAAATGTGAAAGAAGAGCTGGGTTCTTATGGCCTTTCTACGTCGATTATTAACAGAATACGTGTAGCACGAAGAGCAAATAAAATGGATTAATAGATTTGACATTCAAACCTGCTGTGACATTTGGAATCCTTACACTCGATATACACCAGTTGCGCACTCTCGTTTAATGTAAGTAATGTGACATAACACAGCGCCTTCGGATGTACATTATGAGATTGCGTTAAGGTTATATGATGGAAATGCCACATTTTCCAAATATGCACCATATTTGGGGGTGGTATTGGGTGGGTTAAGCAGTGTTTTGTTTCTTGTTTCAGTTCTATTTTTCTAGATTTATGTCATACAAACTTTGTCACGCTGCAAATATAAATACTAACACTTTATCAATCTTCCAACAAAGTATATATAGCCATATTAATGTCCCATGAGTTTACAAAAATGTATGTTGCATTGACGGGCAACCCATCATAGTATTATTCATTGTAAAATTAAAGGAATAATTTTTTACGAATTCTTTAGGTATGGGATTGGGGGTATCCGGGGGAGAGAGGTTAAATGAATTTAGTCAAAATAAAAAAATGAGTTAACTGATGACCGGATGCGAGGAGAGCTCATTTACTCATGTCCATGATACAGTTTATTGTACTCAACCTTCAAGCATGCTTGAGAAAAACATGCACATTTCGTAAAAATACATATTTTCTAAGAATTCTGCAAGGAACTTATGCCCCCCTCTCTCTCTCTCTCTTTCTCGTTTCTGCAGCAGACACATCACGGTATGTTCTATGTTGGAGATCAAACAGCCCTCCAGACATACAGTGATGAATGTATTCCACTGTAGATGCACGTTTCTTGACATTTGAGTTACAGTACATGCATTTTCTTTATGGTAATCATCATATTTCTGAAAATTAATCCCAAAGCTTTGCTACTATTTATAGACCAGAATAGGATTTCAAATTAACAATCCTCTGAAGCATCTTAAGGTCACATTTTCCTCTCTAATAAATTGGATAGGTTATTACATAACACCTCTCATTATACATCATGACACACAGTATATAGGAAGACAATTCTAGATGATGGTAACTTATACAAACATAGATATAAACATGTTTATTTCTCCATATATATAATATACATGCATGCATACAAAGGATAACCCACTCGCAAGTAGAACACATTTTATTGAAATATTGCAAATAAACCAATCTAAAATGCACTTGGATTTGCTATCACTATACAAGCGTAAAACGTTACTACATCAGGAGGCGGTCTGTTGTTATTTGTGACGTGTTCTTTTCATATTTTTAAGAAAAGCACTTTTCGCCTTGAGTATTCGACTTCAATATTGCACGTTTACAATAGTGCCAATACGATCCTTGAAAAGGGCGAGGTTAGAAAATACGTAAGAGCACGACGATTCAAAGATGTTTTCTAATAAAACTGTGAGATATGTTTACAGTATTGGCCTATACTCATCTTCAACCTATTGTTGGGGAGAGATCAGTTTTGGCATAAAATTGAGTGGGCCGAACAAATCTTAACAATAATTCGATATGGGTGAATAAAGTGAGAATATGAATCTTAATTAAATCGGGAGTAAGCGATGAAACTCAAATGTATGTGCTTGAGATAAAGTAGCAAGGGAAAGTTAGAAAGGGCAGCTAGTTAGAAAGAAAGATGGAGAGACAAACGTACACACAAACGGACGGAGAAAAAGCGAGAGAGAGTAAACAGATGACATCACGAAGGAAATAATCAAGTTGCTAACGTCACAGAGAAATAAAGGAAGATAAAAAGATGAAGAGATAGAGACGGATAACATAAAAGCCAGCTGAATCACAGACAAATCATGTTCGTGATACCGTCTCAAGCATGCATGTATCAACCTGCTTCAACACAATACCAGGAAGAAGAAAAAAAGAATCAGCATTCGAATTCAACAGAAAGAAAGATAAGAAGAGGAACAAAAAGAAACAAAGGAAGAAAAAAGAAATAACAACTGTTTGTTCCTCATTTGCAGAGACACTACGAACCTGATTTCTTTAGCAATACACAGTTCCTAATAGGCAATTGTGAGGGTTACCGGTGAGCATTAAATATGCAGTGGAACAGTCCTTGGGCTCAATTATTGTGTCGTTAACACTTTACTCCTAAAATCAAATCTAGATTCGGCTACTACTCTACTCGTATATACATGGCGCTTTGCTCAGCACTGGCATAGGCGGTAGCTCTGTAAACTAGGGTTCTAATTATTACAAAACAATTTGCATTTGGTATGCCTTTATATGTAGCATTGGTTTTGTTTATGCATGGTCATTTTTAGGTACCTACAGTTAATATTTTATATTATTTATCCCTGTACCTTACAAAATGAAAATCTCTGTTTTCAAGAGTTTTATCAAGGTGTTTGGTGGCGACAATCTAAAATGTTTCTTTTGAAATTATCAGAATGCATCTTTCCCCATCCCTACCCTCTCTCTCTCTCTTTCTCTCTTTCATTTGTGTTGGCCTTCCACTTGTTACTAGGTAATGGACATGTTTTCCTTCTATGAATGATCCTTTGTGACCATACATAATACAATTCATTTATTTGCGATAATGTTTATGGAAAAAATGAACATCAAATCAAATCAAATCAAATCAAAGTTGGCAGTGGGAAGGCTCTCCCTAACTTCCGAGTTCTATGTTTTTCTCTCGCCTACGCACAACTCAAGACAATGTAAGAAGAGATTTGTGTTGAATCCATCCGACCTAGGTCACGAAACGGATTCAATGCAACGAGGGCATTGGTAAATCCGAACAGCCTTAAAGACGGCAATTAGGTAGATATATAACAGATAATTATGATTACTTCCAAGTAATGTCCGAGATCTATGTTTTCCCTTGCCTATATACGCACAAATCCAGACAATGCCATGAAAGACTTAATTTGAATCTAATCTACCTTGTTACGAATTAAATTCAGTGCAACGTGAGAATCTGTAAACCGAGAAGCCTTAAAGGCAGCTGTTAGGCAGATATATTTGAGATGTAATTATTTTTTCCACGCGACCATCATTACGGTATTATTTCTCCCCTTATCTAATTATTTATATCGTTCCGTCACATTCCGTGGCATGTTTTCTCTGTCGTACCATAACTGCATCAGACATAGCATATTTTGCATCTCTCTTCCTGTCTCTATCTCTCTCTATTTCTCTTAGTCTATCTCCCCTCTTCCTTTCACAATATTGATCTGTCTAATGTATATCTCTTTTTCCATCTCCTTCGAATTTGACAATCTAATATCCACTTATCCTGTATATCTCTCTCTCTCTCCCCCCCCCCCCCTCTCCCTCGCACACACTTTCTAACCCTTTAAATATGTATCATAATTTCCCCACATTATATCCAATCTCTCTTTCTCTTGTTCTTTTCTGTTTAGATGGATTCATCGAATTCTCTTCTTTCCACTCTCTTTCCACTTCCCATATTTCAGTAATCTAATTTCTCCTTGTAGAAATCAAAATAATGGTAATGGTAAATATATTAATACGGCTGGTGAAAGATTCACGACGGTAGATATACAGAACTGATTGAGTAATGGCAATGCTTCGTACGTTGAACCAACAAAAAGAGTATAATGCATTTGTCACTTGTGATCTCGATCCAGCTTCAGGGACATGATCTCATGAGAAAGTGGTTTTCATCTGAATGCTTGAAACTAAATATGGTATACTTGTATATATAGGGTTATTCTCATCATGCAAATGTTAAGCACGAACTCACATTTTCCCGGAAATCGCAACAACGTATCTCATTTAATTACGTAATTGCAAATGACAAGGCATAACATCTTTCATAAATGCACGTATAGCTGATAATTGAAAATGTGTTTGTAACATTATCTTTTTGTCCATTACGTCATCAATATTGAAATATTCATTAACTTTGCTATACATTCAGGCAGTACGAGAGGAAAAGAGAAAGAGAGAGAGAGAGAGAGAGAGGGGGGGGGGGGGGCTGATTTTGAATAAACCAACAAAGAACATAATCCATAACACTCTGCAGAAGTAAAGTTTGTGTCCTTATTAAAAACAAATTTGTAACTTCATTATATTTTCATGAAGATGATCTGCTTCGAAATGACAATATCTTGCTTTTATTATTTTATGTCACATCTGTCGTTTCTGCATTATGAAATTTATTAAATGTTATATTTTATGGGACGCACATGTTTATATCATCATGTTCAATTATTGCTCCAGCAAGTCCGTCTTACGCTTTTTGAAAACTCGTAAAAGAATGTCAAAAGAGCAATTCTTTTGTAGTCTGGCTATATATCATAAATCCATTGATTCTCAATTTAAAGGCAGGAAAAAATTGATTGCAGACAGCCGTTCGATTTAAGGATTATGCCCTGCCATAACTGTAAATGATAGGCATGATTTGTGACCTTAATATACCAGCCTACGTAAGCTGCAGTGGCTGTAAAGGGATTTTTAGATCTAAAATGAAATTCTAATTAAGTTTACCAGCTTAACCAGCCGAGGGCATTTAGATTTCGAAACCGATGTACAACAAAAAACACAAATCTGAGCTCCAAGGTGTAATAATTCTGGCGAAGCTCCGCGATTTAGAATTAAATGAAAATTCAAGCACTACGTGCCCCGTTTAGATATCCTTTTAAAACAATTTGCAGATTCAGATGCAATGGTTAAACAAAAACAGATATTTGTAATATATTATTAAAGAATTTGTGTGTGCAAGTGTTCTTTACTTATATCCAATTTCGGGTTAAATCGTGTGTCTTCTTAAATGTTGTCTATTCTAGCATATTTAAGGGTTATGATAACGCTGGTCATCAAGAATCTTTCGAACTATTTAAGACAACTAGTCTTCCAAAAGAGAAGGGGAAAAGGAATTTCAGAGAGAGAGAGAGAGAACTAAAATACAAATTCTCTGTGCAATCCATGACAATATTTTAACGCTGTGATGAGAAAGAAATAGATTAAATACAAAGAGGATGTGTCATCATGCCTATACATCAACTGTAAATTGGCACCAACATCCAGGACAATTTACAGATTGATATTTTTGCCAAAGAACCAATATTTTAACTCGAATCCCATGGGGTGACCGGTAATACCCTGTTTAAACGGTCCCATTACAATAACCATGGAGTGGTCCGTGATGAACGCTAATCACACAATCAAAAAGAAAAGAGAGAGAGGGAGGAGGAGAGAGAAGAAGACGAAGGAAAAGAAGAAAAAGGAGCCACTTGTCGGCGCCAGAAGTATTTCAGATGAAGAGGGGCGATTAGGGAAATTGCCGAAGGAAAAAAGCAAGGAAAATTGAAATTATGTGCCGCGACCTTGACCGGTTATTCCGCATCGCTTGTGAAATGGTGCATTCTCAATCTAAACGGAAACCATCTTCAATCAGAGCCATGGCACGCTGCTTCTTTTTTTCTCGTTTATTTCATCTAAGGAGGAACTAGGGAAATAAATTGGAGTATTGTGGGAATCGGGTTTGAACGAGAAAAATAAGAATATCTTCGTCTCAATAGAATTTATCCTGAAGCTAATTATTAGCAGGTCTATCTGGAGTGTTCAGGTATTTTTTATTTATTTTTATTTTTTCAGTAAAAATATTGTCTGCTTAAAGTAGCGATTAAAACACTAAAAACATTTAATATGTATATGTATATATGTTCCAGGTTATATATAATTTTCATTCGTGAGATATGCATAATAAAATTGGCATTAAGTAACACAGCCACCAATAAATATGATAGCCATCTGAAAAGTATTTCAAGAAATTGCGGATGTCTAATATTAAGAAGATGCTTCGGTGATCCCTTCTTCCATCAGAGATGAAAACTAAAATCTATTAAAAATACGTAGTTTGTTTTTAGCCACCAAATACCTTTTTTAATATAATGTTAACCGAGATGTGAACTACCGACTTTCTGGTCCACGTCATGCGCTATTCTTTTTAAACTTTGCTTGAACTCAATGGGGTCTGTTTTTATAATTTTCACGGCGTTCTATTTAAAAAAAAACATATTCATGTAATTCATTATACAACGCCTCATATGCTTTGTTAATATATTTAGGCGCCCTGATTAATTGGACGTAACACCTTAACGAAACTAATAGCAGACCCTGTGAACTCACAATGCACTCAAATGCAATATGCATTAGGTTGATGCAAAGTTGCAGATTCACTGCATTTCAATCAGGATTTCTCGGAAAATTCGAAAAGTTAATGGAGAGACTGTTAATCTATCCTGCAAAAATACTCGGCAGCGAAAATGAGCGAGCATTATGGCGTGTGTTGGTGGCTCACTCAGAAATGAATCGGATTTGGCACCACGACTTGAATACGGGGAGCGGTTGAGGGGGATAATTTGGGGATCAAGGAATAATAGAAAAGTAGAATCTAGGGCATCGCATGGGAGATGAGAACGGGATCAATTGAAATGGAGATCGTGATTGCCAGGTAATGTACGCGCGTGGGTGTAGAGGTATCTGTTAATGAGTATGTGTGGGATAAAGAAACCAAGACAGAAAAGTGAGCAAAATTAAGACGGGATTTTGAAGAGCTACATTAACATCGTACACACTGTTGAAATAGAAAAGTAGAATATAGGGCACGGAACAACATAAATCAATGGGCAAACCCTTTAAAGGAGCCTTTAACATGATTTTGTGTCTTTAATTGACGTGTTATCAATCTTTTTTCAACTGCCTTACTGAATATCATGTGGAACAAATTACTCGTGAAAAAAAGGAAACCTGCAATTTTATTTAGATAACATGATTGCTCGAGGCAAATGCCAGAAAGGCAATTTTGGAATACTTCGCAAAGAAAATGGATTGATTCTGCCCGTTCGATATCATTACATTTTTCTTGAACGATTTTGATTTTTTTTTCGCGTCAAGAGCCAATTTGTTTGGGAAAAAAAAAATCCACGTTTACAACATGAGTGCTAGGACAGCAAAAGCGTTATTTATTATTCAGAAACAAAAACTTAAGTAACAAATTATTTACGGATTGGAGTTTTATGAATGCAATATTCTTTTGGAGGACATACAACCAAAATTGTTCTGTTCATGACAACGTCTATCCAGTGTTTGATCCATTGGTAAACCCAAAGTCCTTTAAAAGGTATAAAGACAGGGGGAAAGAATATTAACCGGTAAGGGGGGACTACAAAAAGTAAAAGAGTGAGAATAATGGGGAGAAATGATTGAAAAAATATTGACTATCGTAGTATCAGATGGTAAAAGAATCACTCAATACAGACTGATAGATGATCAAGTGAAAAACATTTGAGAAGAATGTCATTACTGTAGCAGTTGAAAATGGGTATTTTTGTTTAATAATCAATATAAATCTTACTGCGCATTAATGATTTTATTGCAACATTCATTTGTTCTATCACTGACTTTATTGTGTGCCATAATATAAGGTTAACTATAGTAGAACAGAAAACCATACTGGATAGTAGCTATCAGTGATAAAGTAATTTCCTCCTAAAATCGGATGCTTTCATTATCCACTGTTTATATTTCCCCCGTTTGTATGCATGCGGAAACTACGACCGCGAGGTCGCACAAGGGATTTACCCAACAACAAAGACAAATAGGTTATTACCTAAACGGCATTATACAGGTAGCTCCATTCTACATTGTACAGACATTGATTTAATATTAAGATCACCTGGTAGCACGGTTATATTGATACATCAACCGTTCAATGCGACAATATAGATGAGATTTCATTAGACTGTGTGGAAAATTGAATAATAAAGTTAGCGAATATACTGGATAAAGTGCAGATGAACTTACCAATCGGCTAAATAATCATCGAGAGAAGATCAATGTGTGGAGGGTGTGATAAGAATATATTCCAATGAGAATCCGTAGGAAAAGCAATCATTCAGTGGGCGAGAAGTTTCTCAATGATGAAATGCAAATGTTTGAATTAAAAAAGGAAGGCAGCGATCATCAGCACAACGACGTGACATAGCAACAATTGAGTAGACAATACTGGCACGTTTGAATGGGAACGGCATAGGCACAGTGTATTGAAAGAGAGATGGAGAGAGAAGATCGACGAATCCTGTTTATCATTCGGTGGCGAACAATCTTCTGTGGAATGTCTCTCTTTCGCGTGGGGACATTGGGGATCGGAAAAAATGCTAGATGATAATGCATGAGCGAAAGCAAGAGTGGGAAGAACGGGGAGAGATTAAGAGAGATGGAGAGAGCGGGTGAGAAGGACGCGAAGAGAAAACGAGGAGTTGCCTGGGAAGTGTGCGCGACAGTGGGTGTAAGAGTGAGAGTGTGCGCGGGAGTGGGTGTGTGCGTGAGAGATTGTGTATACGGAAGCAAAGGTAACCGAACCCGAGCGCCACGCTCACACACACTCGACATGCATCACTCCGTATGCATTCCGCATGAATAACCTGTGTGTGCGTGAGCGTTGTGTGTGTGTGTGTGCATGTTTGTGTGTATTGTCAATATGCACGTGATGTATTAGCATGTGTGTGATATGTGAGTCACTAGATCCAGGGATGCTGTACCAAAAATACAAGGCATACATACATGTTAGAATCCGAATAAAGAACAAGTATAACAAGACTGCAGAATGCGCACATCGTTCCAAGACAGAACATCACTTGTTGATGTTAGATCGGTTCATAAAGAATTGTTCTTTATTCGTTTTCTTTCTTAGGACGTGGCTATAAATAACTGTAAAGGATTTACAGAAACATTTATGAGCACTAACACATGAATTTGCAAGGTCTTGCGAGGGGGAAGTTAAAAATCATTTCGGATGATAACAAATGAAAAAATAGACTTTCCAGAGAAGGCAAGTATTCTTTTGTCGGAAAGGCAAATATACGTTTTCCCTTCCTGACACTAGAATGTAGCTCTGACAGAAATTACGATTCCCTTCACAGGGATTTGTTGTATTTGTTCAGATGACAAACAATTCTTGTGCTCCATTCTAAACATTTTCCAGAGGTGTTTCACCCTTTTTTGCCTAATACAAAACAGCAATTATGTAGTAAGAACAGGCGGAAGTCGAGCCATTGCTTTGCGAATCAAGTGCCCGCAAGAGAAGTTTGCAATTTTCATAACCTTTACCTAACTAGTTCACGAGTCGTTTACCCCGTTCCCCTGTGGCTAAACAGGCGCGTCTGCACAAATACATACGACCTGTAGAAAGGGAGAAGTGAGTGAAATACGACCACCAGAGCAATAAGAACATCTCTTTCTCCCTCGTTTAAAAATATTGGCCACTTTAAAGCCTCTCTCCGATGCAATCGTAAATCGATTTTCGAATACAGTCATCCACGGCAGGTGAACATCTTAGGGGACCTGGTTTCAAGTCTTGACGTTTCTCTCTTTGTAAGCTCACAAGGCAACTAAATCGACCGATGACTCCGTATAGTGTTCCTTGACAGCTTCTAGGGACGTCTTCCAGAATTACCGTTCCCCTTGGGGAGGGCATGACCTGGCCGACGCTTAGGGGACCTTTGCGTTTGCGGGAAATGTCCCCAAGCGGCACGTTTTCCATTATTTCTACTGCATTTCACGAAAACAAACAAACATGTTTCCATCCATCAAAATGAATAGGTTCACATCTTCATTAGATAACAAATAAAAGTGAAAGAAAGAATTTAATCCAGACAAAAACAATGAAGGAAATTTGAATCAATGGTATTCAATAGGCAATGAATATTTCCTATGACCGTGACGTGTAAAATAGCGATTTTATTGTGTCTTCAAGTCGAATATATTTTTTGGGTGTGTTTTGCAGACGTAAGTGGGAATCTTGACATAGTTATGTAGCATGAATATAAAAACATCATATGATGATTTAAAACACTTCGTACTAATCTATCAACAATTGAGTGACTGTGACGAAACCTGTTGATATCTTCATTTGAATCTCAAATGACGTTCAGTGTAAGGATGAACAAAAAATATATTAATTTTGTTGTAATGACTGTCAATATCGAAAGCTTTAAACAAATATTCAAGAATATAGTCTATATGACGGGGAATTCGAACATCACGTTGATTTTAAACACTCGTAATTAAACACCCATCACAAAAACGATCGGCATTCCCACGACGCTCTGTTAAAGGTTCCAAAATACAACATTAATAACACGAATAATAAAATGTAAACGAAATGAGTGACAAATACGTAATTTTAGATAGTTCCTTCATTGTTTCAGATGAGGAATTTGAACAGCATGTGCAGAAATCCACATTAATTTCAATATGACTTAATAAACTGTATGCAATGCCATATCATATTATTCGTATGAATGCGTGCACTCTATTAGACACAACCCTATCAAGGGTGATGTGCTCATGGGCCGGGCCGAACAGACGTTGAGTTGCCCGCCCGCCATGACGTGCACTAATGAAATATCATGCTTGTCTGAATATCAAAATACCGATATATGCAATGTGGTAAGAAAGTGGGTCGAGTACATGACGAAGAAGTCCCACTGTTTATCCAGCATACCTGGGTTTTCTCGTCCCCTAGTGAAAGGCCTCTGGATTTTGATCCAAAGTTTGTCGTTTTCCCTCTTCGCCGCTTTATACGGGGCATTGATTTTTTTTATTTTTGAGGAAGGGGCCGCTCGTGTGCCACCACGATCAGCAAACAGCAAAATGTTGAACCCAAACAGAGAAAACTGTGTTATGGAACACAGATTCAGGCAAGAGAGAGATTGAGAGAATGAGAGGGGAGATACGAGAAAGTTAGGGAGGGCATGAACGTTTGCAATGGTGATGCAACAAGGATGCCTCTTTGGTTGTATACTGCTTTTACTCAGTTGCCTTCAATTGTATTGATCCGCTTGTTCCCTCGGTTTAAGGATATGTTCCAACTGAGTTTATGATTAACATGTTTACTTCATTTGATATGTTTTTGTTTTTTTTATAAAGATCGAATCACGGGTGTTCTTAAACAGAAGGGAAACAATTACACACGTTTTCCTCCGAAGAGAAACTCTGCATAATAAATCGAAATGAACATCGTATTTCATCAAAATTTTGATAAATGCATCTTCAAGCACTTTAATTGGTATTTCCCATTGTAAACCTTTTCTCCTATCTAATTTTAGTCGCCAAGTTAATCCGTTTACTTCTGCAACCGGGTTGATCCCGTCTTAAGCCTATGTGAGTTAAACAATGCAGCGTTTAACAGGTTAATATATATAAAGATTTAAAGCTTCAAGAGATTAGTCCCGTTGGCTAAATTGACAGCTGTGCATATCATTAATCTCTTCTAATTTGCTTTAGAATTTGAAATGATGATTAATTCCTTCAAAATCTCAAACAAATGTGGTAGCAAAGTCAAATCCCGGGATAAGCCTGGTAATTGACAAGTAATTGGTATTTATTGAATCTAGATTGATGCCTAAAAGGATTTAAAATCGGATGTGCTCAAACATAAAGCGCTGTTTATCCTCAGTAGATTTCTTTACGGGAATAAGTGGACGTAATTTCCTCTTTTGTGAGATTCTATCAGTTTCAATTTTCCATATCTAGATTAAACTTTAGGAACATTTGTCGTAATATCTTTTTGTTTGTTTTCTTTTTCTGAAAGTGGATCAAACGAGATTTTCCTCAAAATTCGTTTCACATCGCTTACAAGACAGATGTCAATTCATCAGACATAAACAGTTTATTACAACAACAACAAAAATAAAGATATATCAAACAAAATATCCTTCCACATACTAAATCACATCGCTTTAACATAATTGTTTCAGAACATATGACGTAATGTATGGTTCATTATCAATTGCCTTGTTGTTGTTGTTGTTGTTTGCACTGTTAATGGATAGTAATGCATACCGCAGCTATAATATATTGAGAAATTTGCGTATACATATCAAAATGTATTCGAAAATGAGATTGGGTATCACCACAGGATCTCTACGAGGTGCTGTTTGCAATAAATCTAGATATTGGTTTGATCCGTAAAAATAACTTCGAATTTATTTCCTAATCTCTACCCATTAGCGTGTCGCTCGTACCACTTCATCCTTAAATTACCTAATACGGTTACATTGGCAATGCAATATTTCTCATGTGCGTGGGTTATCCATTCATTTTCTAGTGGAACGGGTTACAGAATGGCTCTGTTTTACAACTGAGTACGGAATCATTCATAAAATTAGTTTCGCCAGCATTTACATCGTTGTTAAAGTAAGTCAGAAAACTACTCTTGCTGCTATTATTTCATGCTATCCTTTGAATTGCAGAAGGCAGCGTATAGTCTATCTGCACTCGTTTGGCCAAGAGGTATGTGACCTTCCTGCCTGGTCACCGACAGGTGGTTATCTCATCAAATCAGCTCTCAAGTAACATAAGCAAAAGGGGACCATGGGGGATCAACAGGTAGCACTTAGGCACTGATGGCTATATAGAGGGCGCATGTAGCTACAGGTAGTGCAGTCCCGCTTTAAAACACTTTAATGTTCATATTAAACTAAATATCATGTAATGTATTTATTATTTCGGACAGAGAGGCTTGATATAAAGGAATAATGTTTGCATGGAGATCATTATCAATGAAATTTACTCCTAATATCAACATGAATATGAATAAGTTAGACACCCTCTCCATTATTTTGTTAATTACTTGAGTACAGAGACATTTATGCAAAGTACCAGGTAGGTATAAATACAACAACACAGCTAAACTTGAGGGAAATGGTCCACTCAATGCTCAAGTACAGTGCAGATGAAGAGGCATCACGGTCATGCAAGAATATGTAACTCAAGGATGGAGTTGAATTCCATTATTCTACCGAAATATTAAATATTAAAACCCCTGTTGAGTGCTACTTCATTGAAGGGCATCAGCGTGTCCTTTACAAATTCACTCTTAATGGTTTTGAATCATTTAAAAGAAAAATACGAATTTCGTTGACCCGTATAGTTATACAGTGTTTGGAGTGCTGGGTAGTAAAACATTGCTAGATTAAGATAAAGAAAAGAAAAACAAAGGCTAAAACCGCTTTATTATCAAAGGTTAAGCTTTTTTGTGTGTGTTTTCATGAAACTATTAAAGCGCTTGCATAATGAGGATATAATAGTTGAGAGTGACGTGTATTATAGTTTCATTTGACCTTAATATATAGTTGTGTTCATAGCGAAACGAGTATTATATTCAACAAGTGCGTTTACCACTGTCTGAATTCGTCATGAATTTGTAACTATTAAAGCGAAGCACTCCATTATACAGTTGATATTGTTTCAGCTTTCTCCAACGGAAGCTGATGAAATTAGTCAACACATGTTTCTATCTTCAGGCAATGTTTCCTAGGAGATTTCATGAAGATACTGATGTGCTTGTGAGTCAATCGAAAGCAAGATGGGGAACCGGGGATCCAACGCTAGTGAGAGGGACGAGGAGAAGATGAGAGAGCAAAAGAGAGCGAGAGAGAGAGAGATGAGGGGGAGGGAGAGAGGGGGTGGGCAGAAGGTAAGTGACATACATGGAGTGGAGATAGACATACTGATTTATTTCCGAACCTGTATACAACACAGGTGCATCATCTGGAAATTGAAAAACCTAAAGTCAACACTAACAATTAACAATATTCGGCATCTATTGACAGCCTTTAATACTAGACAGGTTGCAATTCAATCATTTCATTGGTATTGTAGTTTTTCATGAGAATGAATCGATCTTGGAAACATAAGTAAGGATGGCGTTACCATTGAATTCTTTAAAGGCATCGTTTAACAATGTTAAATATGAGATGTACGGCAGAATCTAGGACAAAGTTACTAGATCCCTGTAATACACGACTTCTACACTGAAGACCAATGTCAGCGCCATTGTTTTATGCAAATCACATGTTTAAACTGCCAAGCTGCTTTAAACGTCTTCATACGTTTTCCCTCGTGTCCACACCCTTGTAATCTGGACATCTGCGAAAAAGTAGATGGCTTCTTCTCAGACGGAGCGAGGTATTAAGTGCTGTTATCTTATCCTCCATCGCCATCCAACTTAACTGGTCACTGAACCAGGGCTCCGTGTCCCAGTTCCTGCCAGAAAAGGAAAACACCTTTTTATTTGTTTTCCTCCTCAACCGGCAGGAACACAGATCCGGCCGTTTTATGTTGCTACCTATTCGAAATCACATTATGCACATGGGCTTGGCAAACGCTGCCAGCGCTTTGTATCCATTTCGCGTCCTATTAGACCGAGCGCACGAAATGACAGATTGGTGCGGTTCGCTCCCTGACGCCATTTCACACCTAAAATATACCTTGACGTCTTCATTGTCGCCCTGTCTGACGAAGTTCGCCCCGAGGACATATCACCACCATGAACACTTCGGTCGATACAAGGGCAATTGTTACAAAGAGGGGATGATTTTGCCGATGATGTTGATACCTTTACCATTACCATAACGGGTTATCTTATTCTTCCCAAGTGTAAGCGAGACTCCGCGTGTGACTTCATGTGCAGTATTAATAATTGAGATATCGAAAGCTCTTGACTGTACATGAGAAGGCTTCTCCAGAAATGTATTTTAAGATTCAAGATGATTGTTTAGTGCACGAATAATCGTACAAAATATTTTGGCATTGTTTGACATTTTTATTCGAATAGCACACGGCCGTAGCGGATAAGGAGATAGAGAGGAAGAAGAAATGATGAGATGGAGAGAAACATGAGACTAGAGAGCAGATATATATATATCGTCGGCCGGGTGGCAGAAGGGCGTTAGCGACTCAAAAAACTACTTTTCAAATTATTCACATTTAAAAAAAATTTAAACTGCTTTCCGTCCCAAAAATTGGTTTAAAACATAAAAGATTAATAGAAATGTTGTAGTAGAACACGGCCACATTTTTTTCTCTGAAACAAGTCAGTTTTACAAAAGTTTGAGGCGAATTAGTGCCAACGCCCTTCTGCTTAAAGTTTCATTATTGACCTGAATTTCGAGCTAACGCCCTTCTGTCAGCCAGGCGACGATATAATATAGAGAGGGAGAGAGGGGGAGAGGGGGTTGAAAACAACGGGGGATCCTTTCTTTCAACTACTTTACGCATATGCAATGGTATCACTTATATGGCGAATATCCCCAAAGCGGTACAATTTTGTGACTGTTAACTTCCTAAACAGCAGAATGTTCTTCAAATTCGATTAGAGACAAATAATCCATTAAAGCTACAACATTAGTACACTCAAATATAAAGTTGAGTTCTGGCCATGCGATTGCATTGCGAAAGAAACAGTAAGGAATCGATCAGAAAAAGTTGATCATGTAGCATATAAGTATTGGTGTGTACTGCCAGGATATGGAATTATCAAAATGATAAGAATTTTGGCCCAGTCTTGGTAAAGGTACAAGCACTGTTCACATAAAGATGTATATGGGACTACACAAACATTTGGCATAAAAATCCGCCCCGATTTTTATGCTGTTACATGCCATATTAAGAATATTTAAGGCATTTGAAGAGCCATACTTTTAAGAGAATATTTGTAATCTGATGTTCTTCCACACTTGCACATTAAC
Source organism: Strongylocentrotus droebachiensis (assembly GCA_035222895.1). NCBI lineage: Eukaryota > Metazoa > Echinodermata > Echinoidea > Camarodonta > Strongylocentrotidae > Strongylocentrotus > Strongylocentrotus droebachiensis. The sequence goes on along the minus strand of JAVYIG010001660.1, from coordinate 55,836 downwards.
AATGACAACGCTAAACAATTATTTTTCGCCTCTTCCGAGAACTCATCCTTCTCTTTAAAGATGTGATGCTTATGTGAAATCAGTACACAAACTAAACGACTAGGTTCCGAAATGCCTTCAGTTACTCGATTATGTGAAGAGGACAAGCTGCCTGCAATTGCCCTACAAAGTTAACTGTGCCACGTTGCCGACTCCCATGCAATCTATACCGTATTAATTGTTCCGCAAATCAGATTGGATATTGAGCCGGACCAACGTCGTGGATGGAGGCAGTGGTCAGGTGCTGGGTGATTGGATTTCCCATTTGCGCCCCTCCTCCGGCCTCTTCTACTCTTCATTTCTCTCCCTTTCCCCTTTTTTCTTCTTCTTTTCTATGTAATTTTCTTTTCTTTCTCTCTCTCTCTCTGTCTCTCCCGCTCACGCAAACACACACGCGCGCGCACATACACATGTATATTATATTACTTGTATACTTCTTCTTCCTACTCTATTTCTTTTTCTTTATCTTCTCTTCTTCCTCTCGTTCTTCTTCTTCCTCTTTCCCTTTCTTCGTTCTACTCTTCACATTCAACTTTTCTTAGCCTTCCTTTTCCTCTATTTCTTTTCGTCTTCCTCCTCTTCCCTTCTTCTTCTTTCTATTCTTAATCATCAACTTCTTCTTCATCGCCTTCATATCTGTTCTTCTTATTCATCTTTTATTTATCCCCCTTCTTCTTCTTCATCTTGTTCCCAATCGAATTGTTCTCATGTTACTCCTTCCTCATTTTGTTTTTATTACCCTTCCGTTCCTTCCTCAAAGATCTCATCCCCATCTTATTTTATCATCCTCTCCCAAATTCCTCTCCCTTTTCTCTGTCTCTCTTCTTCCCTCCATATTTCAAGCAAAATTTCTCTTTCTCTTACTCTCATGCATCCTCTTTACGTCCTCCATATGTCTTTATAATCATAATGATATACAAATTAGAAACATCCTAAAAGAAACAATACGATATCTACCGATAAACAGTTGTTGACTGGGTTTGTTTCTAACTTAACCCTCCCCCTAATTCTCTGCGTCTCTATCTACTGCCATACTCAAATCAATATGGCCAAAGGGAATTCTTTTTTCCCGGTACCAGGTGAAATGGAGCGAGGGAGGAATGGGTAATGTCGAGAAGATTGAAAGCTGCAATTCAATTCAGCCTTGCGAATAAAGACCAACGATTGGCAGAAGTAGAAATTCCGGTAATTGGAAAACAAGGGTTTTGCTTTCAGCATTACGCCGATTATCGAAAACCTGTGCGATCAAAAATAGCAGGCTCTCCGTATGTATCTCTTTGTTTTTGCCATTTAAACCGACCTACATGTACCTCTCCTGAGTTTGTCTTCAAGAATCTAAAAGTGAATTTATTAATAAGTGGAGAAATTTAACACCCTGTATATATCCGTACCAAAGCTATCTTCCATAACATATTATATATTACAAGAATCGACCTTTTCCGCGTCTTTTTAAACGAAACGATAACACGATAATAATAAATAATCCGGATGACGAATATACATAATTATATTTGCCCATCTAAATGAAGTTGAAAGATATGACTTTGCAGCACATTGCAATTGTACCATTTAAGGGACTTATTTGTTTTTTCCAAGACAAATTTGCGAATTGTTATTAACTGTCATTTTTTTCACTAAAATATATTTTCATTTTGGAAAGAGACAGCTGTACACCTAACCTATTAGAAATGAAAGCGTGTCTCAACGGATGTACAATAACATTCATTGGACCATCAATAAAAATCGCCTTTAATTAAAAAACAACAAACATGTTTATATAAATATTTTCCTCTTACTTATCTACCCCCTCTCTCTCACACACACACATACACAAACACACACACACACCCTCTTTCTCTCTCTCTCTCGCTCCCTCTTTAGGTAAACTAAATATGAACGAATGAACAAACAAACAAACAAACAACCAAACAAACGTTTAAATTTGCAGAAGCGCGATAGTATGTAGGAATGTCCAACGAATGTCACGCGCACACACACACACTCTCCCTCTCTCTCTCACTCCCTCTTAAGGTAAACTAAATATGAACGGATGAATAAACAAACAAACAAACAACCAAAGAAACGTTTAAATTTGCAGAAGCGCGATAGTACGTAGGAATGTTCCACGTACCAGGGAACAGGCCGCATATTAAGTGTTTATATCTAGGTACTTTGAAAATGACTTCTCTTTTCCAGGGGGGGTTTAAACGGACTAGGATTCGTCGATTACCATGGCAACGGGAAGTGTGATTGACACCCAGCGGGTTTCACATCTTAGGTTTCCCAGGTCAGTGGTTCGGGAAGATGTACAACATAAACGAAACCTAGAGTGGGTTAATTGAAGCCCCTGGAATTCTAGTCCAGAAGCACTTCCTCTCATTGCCCACCATTTCCTGTGTCCCATTCCACGATCTATTTTCTAATAGGGATCTTAATTAGTATAATATATATTTAAAACATGACCAGATTAAGAGTTGTCTCTAATAGTTTATTTTTTAATCTATATCGGTCCGTGTTATCCATATGTAACTATTTATTCCACCAACCCATCTATTCATAGTCTATTTGGATGATTGTTCGTACACATCCTAATGATCTTAATTCATCACATACGAACTTAATTGATGATCTACCTTATCCTTCTATCGTTTACTCTTTATAATACATCTTTACGCCTTTAAAACCTCCCTGCTGAAGAGTAAACTATTAAAAAGAAAAATACCCTAATTAAAATATTGATCTGCATTTCCCTTAGAGAGACACGACACGAGGAATCATGTTTAAGCCAAATATTACCACTGCCTTTAACTGCAATCATTAAGTGATAGTTTAATCTAATGAATAAATGAAACAAAGTAAAATTACAGCGAGCTCAAACGACAAAAATAGTGTGGGGGTGAGGAGGGACAGAAAGAGGTAAAAGAAGACAGGTAGTCAGACAAAAACAATCCGAGGTGTGTTTAAAGTGCGTTCACAGACAAGGATTTCTTTGACTAAAATTGGCGCGAAAAGGTTAAAATACCTCGGGCTGGAACATCACACACGCGGAAACAAATTAAGTGTTATGCATGTGTAAAGAAAATGGAGCAGTTATAACAGATAGATTGCGATGCTGTGGAGTATGGGTGTGAAAAGAGAAAAAAATCACAGGCTCGAGTGACATACACAGGCAGAGAGCGATAGAAGGGAGGAGGGGGGGGGGGACTTTCGTAAGGAAGAGTGTCAAATTAAAGGGCAACATTGTTTCTACAATGTTACAGTATGGCGTTGGATACTCCTCAGTCTTTAGTGGTATCTAGATGAGGAAGAATCAAATAAACGCGTTTTAAAATGATTTTTAAATCTATTTGAAAAATCATTGCATTGTGTGTCTCCTTGTACACAATTTGGTTTAATATTCAGGCGTATCATTAGACATAAATAATTGAATCATTTGCGTATTGCGTTCACTTTTCTAGCGTCACCTTCTAAAAGGCTCGTCTCATATTTCATGATTTGTTTTAACTCTGCAAAAATGTTACGGCAATCAGTTGGAAAATCAAGGTAAAACATGTTAGATGTCCTGAACTGAATCAGGCAAATACATGACATAGGTCAGTGAACATTAAAAACAAGATAGATAATCAAGATGTAACAGTAGTTGTCTAGTGAAATTGAACTGTCGGATGTAACAGCAACAATTTCCGAAAGAAATCATACCACCTAAGCATTTCAGTAATAGAGCGGTGAAAACAGCCTTACTAAAGTGATAAGAATATTTAGCAGATTTCCTCATATATGCTTTTGATATCCATATCACAAAATACATTCCTTGACAGATATTAAAATATAGGTCTCTATTCAGAAGACAAGTTGGAAATTAATAACAATAAATTTTCAAATTAAATTGGGAAAGAGATTGTTGAATATATGTTTTAATGGGACAAAAGGGAATTCAAAACGGACCAGAAAAACAACAAGATTAGCTCAAAGACAATTTCTGGAGATCGGAATACATACCACAAAACCATTGGATAATATCATTGAGCTTTTATTTCAAGAATTCCGGGGGATTATTCAAAGAAGATATAAAAGGAACCCTGGATATGTATTCCCCTAAAGGCATGAAGCGTAAACACATCCGCTCAGATCCATTTTTTCCCGCAAAAAAAAATTTTTTTTCTTGGCTTATCCGAGGAGGTAGAGGAATGTAGGACACTTGTATTAAAGAACGGAATCCATTTTTTGATAGATATCAATACAATATTTCGGTAATGAAATAACGCATTTTTTTCTCTTTTCTAGAGCCATCAGGATGCATTACAATATCAAAAAATAGTGAATTTTGCAGTTTATCAAAGCATAGAATTGTGTATACCAAATTGAATGTTATTCCAGCAAGAGTGAAACAATCTTATACCAAGTCGGACATTCCGGTACCTCGTAAACGACCCCCCCCCCCCCCCAAAAAAAAAAAAAAAAAAAAAAAAAAAAAAAAAAAAAGATAAGACAATCCTACACAAATTTTAATGCAAAGCATTTGTGTTTCTTTTATAAGAACCTTTTTTCCTTTTGTAAACAATGTATGATCTTCATCGCCACTTTAAGACATCCTGATAGAATTTGAAATAAGTCATGTCAGTGGTAGATGAGAACAAATTAACATATTGTAATGTTAATACTCTCACGGTGCTCGATACGGGCTTTAAAAATTAGGATTGCAGTGGTTTTGCTATTCTCTACAAATGGGAAAACCTAACCACGTTTGCAGTCATCTGACCAGATAAGGGGATCGTTACAAATGTCAAAAGAGCAAATGTGTTGCCAATTTCGGTTGATCGTTGGTTGTTTTAACGGGTACTGTTTCCTCTACACTGGGTTGACTTACCAGAAGCGATCGGACATCCATCATCCACATCGGTCCCCCGACGAAAACTGTTCATCGCACATCCACCCACACACAACATCCGGCGAAAGTACAGGTTGCCTTGGAATCTCTTCAACGACTTGTAGTAGCGTTTTATTTCGGTTTTACAGTGTTGTAGATTATAAATCATGCATGTTTTCAATGGTAACATACGTGAACGACTATAATCTTGCTTCAAGGACTTAACACTGGCCATACGTTCTGGAACAAATATTGAAGACAACTTAGATAATCAAAGTTCCCATTATTTTCGCTGATGAAACGTTGCTGGAGAATCCTTTCTATTTATCTTTCACACCTCTGCAGGGATACTAAGCAGGGTCTATGGCGTTGAACGCCAATGCCTCACCGCTAGGCCATGGGAGTTTTGATCATGATGATTATCCTATATGTATAACAAGGTGTATATACTCTGCTTGTAATTAACTGATACAACAGTAACTTTTAGTCATCTTCTTGTAGGACCAAGTAACCAATTTTAGAAAGCTTTATATATAGCAAGAGGACCACACCCCAAATCTTAATGTTGTAGTGTGATCTACGTATAGCTTGAAAAGGGTAGTGTTTTTTATATAATTTCCACCAATAAAGGTCTACCTCGTATAACGAGAAATATATATCGTGCTATAGGCAATTATATTTGCATTGCGTAGGCGAGAGTGGAATAATCTGTCTCGTAAAATGGATTCAGACAAGGAGTGCAACCATTGGTATTTTTTTTTTTGCATCGTTCTAAATTTAAGAGGCTGTTGGATACACCCTCTTAAAACGTTAAGGTTCAGCCCACGCATATATCGTGTCCAATACAATACGAATAACCTTTCGTGATAGAATCGAAGTGAACCAAGATCCTTCCCTGTCACTGTTGATGTTACTTTAATAGAGAGGCTGATAATAGCTGCAGTAGCAGGTCAAGTGGGTGTTTGTTCTGGATTTAAAAGGGCAAATTAGGTTTCTACTGGTGTTACCTACAATATTAAGGATGAATATATAAGCTTTGCATTACAAAACAAACACTTTGAGCAGGAGATACATGGACAATAATGTTTAACCCATTGCTACCGTACGAATGAATTGCTCATATTATTAATATTATATCAATTTTAGTGTAAAGAAAATACACAATGTACTAATCAAGGATATGGCATACCTTTGTCTACATCATGGACCTAAGCACTGAGGTTCCTTCTATTTTCCTTCAAATCCTGACACTAATTAATTTTCTTTTTTCCCCTCTTTCTGTTGTATTTAATATTCTTGTTTGTCTCGAGAAGTCATGAGAATGCAATACCTCCTGCAAATAAAGTGCAAGCAGACACAAGACTGATGTAAAAGACAATCAACATATACTCCGTCACGTAGATAACATGGCGGTGCTTGATCGTAAATCTTGTCAATAAAATTGTTCAGAAGTGCTGGATTATCACTACTATACATTACTCTTGTATTTTCCTTTAGCCAGAAACAATCCAGGTCCATCAGTCCCCGGGCACGATAACAACGAGCAGATGCATTACTTGAAATTATAACCATACCACGTTCACTTTTATAATTCAGGCCCATAACCATTACAGTATATCGCATTTCGTGATAGAATACACGCACCAAACACGCACACTTTGCCGCCCACACAATGAAGGCGCCAAGATACAATGTGTATCACACGGAAATGGGGATCTTCCCTGCGTCGAAAACAACGTGTTATTTTGGTTATCCTTTCCCTTCCTTTATTTATGTTAGAAAAACTCTTATTGTTCTCCTCTTCTTATTTACACTTGATAAAACTGGTTTGATAAACTTGCTTGCATTTGTGATACCCTGGTATTCAACTTTGCCCAACGGCGCCTCAAGTGCAGCGAATGCTCTGTCTCACATTGATCTCGAATCTGAATGTTTGCCTTAGATTTATGTATTGTAAGGTCAAAGGCAATAGGTTTTTTCTTTTTATCTATTTATATTGTTGTGAATGATAATATATTGAATTTTTTTTTTCAGATTAAAAGGGTGATTTCAAAATATCGTCTTATCAAGGAAAATATACAATATATTCATGCATTCATTTAACCTAAGGCATGTGATAATCATCCCTTAACATCAACCTGACTACTTGTATTTCATATTCATGGGCGCAACTTTTATTACAGGCAGCGTCATTTGCATTTTTTTAATAATGCAGCAGTATAATTCCCTTGGCTAAAATACTTCTCTCACCATCGGGAAATTGAGAATGGATGTACGGTTGATATTTCTGTAATAAACATGCATTTTTGTTTTCGTTTGTCCATGCCTCATATCGATCTCGCTCTGAATGATCGATATCCAAGCGTGTTGGTCACTGAACCCTAAGAGCATTATGATAAACAAAATAAGCATATTAAACCAAAGTGTAAGAAAGATGGATATTTCCTTGACAAGGAAAACACTTCATAAAATCTTTCTATCTAGAAACTGGATGAGGAATAAACAGAACAACACATTTATGATAACAGTGTGTTCTTTTACCATGGCAACGTCAAATTAAACAAATAATGTCAATACATGAAAAAAGAGTATTTAGTTAACACTAACTAAGATATACTTCATTAGATATACTGTATCTAATGAAGCTATTGAATCAGTTTGTGACCATGCACAATTCATTAAGGAAAAAAAGGAATTCTCAAGATCAGGGTATGGTAATAATCCTTTGAAAATACACCGTTGTGGATAAATCATTTCAATGCTTAAAAAATTAATGATGTCTAAAAAGTAAGTGTTCACTGCTAAAATGAACACCTGTTTAACACTTTTCCAGTAGATAAAATCATATTAATAGTACCAGAAGCTTATGAATTAGCTTGATTTTGGATGCCTTCAAATGGTAAATACATATTTGATCCGGAAGAAATCCTAGAATAAATAAGAAATTCTGGCATTCAACCAGGGTCTATCCGTGGTTCATCGTTCTTTTTGATGTATGATATCCTCTCGCACTTTAATTAAACGTCAATGGGTTCCAAGTCCATCTCACTGATCAATTATTCAACAAGTTCAAACGGCATCTCAAACTAGATGCATCCTTTAAAGAGTTTTACTCTCAAAGATTTTCACTCTCGAAGAGCCTGTCCGTACTGGATAGTGCTATCTATACAATACCCGATTGAAAATTTAACAAACAAACAAATATAAAACATATACAAAATCTCTGTTAGATTTCGATATATAACAAAATATATTCCCTGTAAAGCTCGTGTGTGTAACAATGCAAGAGGTTTGCAAGTGGTGTCAGATAATGTATTGCATCTGTAAATAAATGACGTTGTATACCGATGTCTCTAACTCTGTGCTTATAATCATTTCCAACAAGTTCCAGCATTTTCATCCATCGAATCTATTAAGCTTTCAAAAAATATCCTTTATCCCTCCTAAATTTACTATTTCACTCCGTGCAGATCCGGTCAGTGTTAAATTTCTCTCATGATAGACGGACGGCATACTAAAGAACGTGATCTGAATTCAAGAATTCTTTTAAAAGCTCCTCTAAAGAACTGTCATTTTGAATAAAAGGATCCTTCTCATCAATCGTGACTATTCATAGAGCCCGGTTGTACAATGGCAGAATAAATCTACGTATGGACACGGTCGGATATACTCCGAGGGTTGACTGGTTCGTTTCTGAAGTGTACAACCAATCGACGCTAAGGAAGACGAAAATATGCCAAACCATTTTTCTTTTCGGCTATATGAGTCTAGGAATTAATTGGAACTATAACGGCCCTGTGAATTGTAGTCAGGACATTTCTCTTTCCAACAAATTTGAGAATTGATGTCGAAACTTTTTTGTTTCAATCAACTTTGTGAATTGATGTCAGGACGTTTTCTCTGTTTATTATGTTAGAGAGTGAGGAGGTAAGAAGAAAAAAAGTCAAACATTAAATCACAAAGACACTCATTACGCTCACATTCACATGAAAGAAACGTAACCAGACAAGTTTAATATTGACTAATATCCATAAGTGGCTCTTAATCAAAGATTATTCATTCCTTATAGAAGATAATAAAACAAATGCCCATTTTGAAATACGTAGCCGTCCATTTGCAGAGCCCTATTACTAAGAGAACTTTCTAAACTCCGAGTTAGAATAGAGATGCATGAGGCGGGAAATGGCCTACTTATATTGAACTTTTTGATCGATGGCGATGCGTAATGGATTCTGCCAGGATTCATAAGTCAAGCCTAGGATTTAAAATTCCACCACAACTCAGCACAATCCTCTGCCGAGAGAAGTGTGCATCACCCTCAGATGCTGATACATTTCGACGCTGTTTAGAAGGTGAATTATCGCAATCTTCCGCGGTAGTTTCAGCTTTCAGTCACATCATAATTTTACAAAACATCGAAAGGAAAAGTGTTTACATCCGAACATTCTCCCATCTTGAAGGAAAAAGTTGAAGGAAGAGAGGAAGATAAGTGTTTTATCCTTCCTTAATATTTATTTTACTGTTACGTTTAAATATTTGTTTGAAATGTCTCGCAGGCATAAGGCGAAATTGTACTAAATTTCGACATTCAAACTAAATGCATACATGAGTTCCTAAGTGAAATAGAATCCATTCTTTTGTCATGTTGCCATTCTTTTGGGACGATCTATACTAATATGAACACTTGTTTCATACTTTTACATTAGATATTTATTTTTATTTACAACTGGATTCGAGTTTGTGAGACATTATGTAAAGTATAATGGGGGGAGGGGGGCAAGTTAAGAATTCCACCCCTTCAAACGCACACACACACATTTAAAAGAGAGAGAGTGAAAGAGCGAGAATGCGCAACTGATAGTAGACGCATGCTATGAGGACAATTGCTTCGCGTCAATAACATACACTCAAATTTAATTTCTCAGTATACATGTACACTACAACCGGCCACGACACCTAACTCTAAACCTGAAGCTAACCTAAAATTTAATATCGACTTAAACCTTACGCTTACCGAGTACGAATTGGATTACAAAATACAAGCCAGTACCAAGCATGTCATTGACTATGTTGAAGCTAAACTTGTTGCATGTTACACAGCGTACCTGGTCAGACGTCTTTCTAATCTTTTGGCGGCTTGCGTACTACTAGCTGCCTGGGCACCTATTAGGCAAATTTATGATGGTGATCAGGCACGTCTAAGGAAAGTGAAAGGGGAAATATCTCCATAGTATGATTGATGGCCTTGGAGAAAGAGGTTGAGGAGCTTCAGGGTGCTTTCTTGAGGGGTCCGTCTCGAATACCAATTTACCTAATGGATACCTCAGCATAAATCCTTCGGAAGTATTGATTTAGAAATCAAAGGGAAACAACGCAGGGATGCCAGCGGATTGTTTTGGTTCAATCCGGCAAAATAAAAAAAAGACAGAAAGATATATATGTTTGCACGTATGTATTTCTGTACGTATATGTACATGACACATAGACACTCTGTGTCAAAACATTGTTATCACAATTGTCTCGATTTGCTGTTAAAACGCTTCTGTTTCTATTACGTTATGTTTTTTTCTTGGCTCGTACTTCAACGTAGAATTATTATATATTTTTCAAAAACTGAGGCCCCTGACAAACTCAAACAACTCTAAATCACATTTATCCAACACCCCATTAGAGGGGCACTTTTTAAGCTATACCCAAAGACCATAGAAGAATGACAAATTAATTAGACTTATGATTAAATATAGCTTTTTGTCGTCACAAATCACAAATAAACGAACATTAAATCACGATAAGAGAAAGGGACAGGAGAGCGAGAAAAATAAAAAGTTAACAAAACGTATATCACAAGAGGCGTCAAGGGAAAGGAACAAAAACGCAAGATTTCATCAACGCCTTATGCCCTGTGCCATTGGCAAAATTACCCGGATATGATTCCCGTACCCCATTATTTTCTCGGCCGTGAAATGCAAGGGCGCACTTACGAATGCATTTGTATCTGAAGTAGTTTTAAATCAATACTACAGGAATTACATTGCTACAGGTGCCGGCCTATACAAATCCATGGAAGCGGAGCAAGCAAATTCGTTAGCAATGCTTGTCCGCTTCTTTAGAGTTCTTTTTTTGTTGCTGATGACGTTTCGCTGAGGAAAGCAATAACCACTGTTTACGCGATTTAAACATTTCATTTGCTACACGAAACAATCCCATGAAGGCAGTTTATTGAGTCAAGGGATTCTGCCAATGAGTCACGACATACTTCAAACTGGGTTTGTCATCCGAATATATCGGAGACCCATTTACACCCAAAATAAATTCCATTTAAAAAAAATAGGATACATGTTGGTGTTATAAAGCCAATAAAGCTGATGAGAAAGAGTGGCTCCGGGGACAACTGCCGCGGGTTTCATTTCGTCAAAGGTACATGGTAAGGTTTAGGTTTAAGGTTAGGGTTAAACTTAAGCCTAAGCTTCTGTATAGCGTTTGGTTCACGATTTCCAGAGTGAAAAGTGTAGGAATTCGCTTAGAGTAAAATATTGACCATTGACAAATTTTGACCGATTCATGTGTCATAGAACCCGAATCTTATGCTTTTAATCATTTAAACATTGGGATTTTTATCTCACTCTTATGCGATCGGTTGCACCCGGAGTTGCACTATAGTTCGTCGGCACCAAAGAGATGGCCTTTTATTGGCTAGGGATTGAGTGTTTATTCTACGAAGTAATGTTAACACCGTGCCCAAATACGTTCGATGCGATGGGGTGCCAAAGTGAGATAGATTAGGTGTCTTTTGACAAGCCCTCCTCCCTCGGTCGCGACAGCAACATAAACATTATTGGTGTGGTAGGGTTAGCGCGACCAATGCAATCTCTACTTCCAATCTCAGAACGCCTCGAAGAAGACATCGAATGACAAGACATCTAGGAGGGCAAGGAAAGACTACTGCCGTGTATATTTGATCAAACCCTGCATAACGAAACCCACTGACGTGGAAAAGCAAAATATGAATTGTCACCTTCCATTATGAGTCTTGCGTGTCACAAAGAGGAACGTTACCCAATTCAGATAGTAAATAAAAGCTCAAAATCACTTATAAAACAATCGCAGGGCCAGGAGTTTTCAAAAGAAAAATCCAACTCATGGGCAATAGCATTTCATGATTTACTTCCCGTAAGAATCGTGCTCGGATTAAGCAATATGCCATTGTAAAGACATGCAAGGCTATTGAAATTACCTCAGCTTCTTTCCAAGAAAATTTCTTTCCGTTTTATATTAAAATAAGATCGAAGGCGGGAGAAACCGTAAAACTCCCTTCAAATGTGTCGTGATGATGTGATAATCTAGATTACCTAAGGGTTCATCACCTTCAGTACAGCCTACACGTGATATGTTGATTTGAAGTCCATAACACGTCAGTCACACCACCGCGCCGAACCGACACAAGACTATAAACCGACCGATTCATGGCTGTTCGAGCAATGCAAATGTGTCTTCTGTCTGTTGTCGGCCCGATGTCGGTAACGCTTCTCTGACTAGGGTCATATTCTTGATCTGTGTCAATAGAGATATCTGCACACACCTTGGCAGATAATTATGCAGACGTCATTGTTTTGTTTCTCACTTCTGCAACCATTGCTGCATCTGGTGATCCAAATTCATCAACATGAACCAAATAGCGGTTGTAACATGCATTATGGATATGGCATGTGGTTACCACGTACCACGTTCCTTTGACACGGTCACCATATGATGGGGATGCGGGTATTCTAGTCAATTCTCAGCACATGTTTACATCAGGACATGCATGATAAGTATTCATTGGTATGTCAAGTCCTACTACGTGACCTGAAATGCAATAGCATGCGTTCATTCTGAAGGAATGTCTTTTGAATTTAAATCGAGAGGAGATGTTATCCAGCAGCTTACAAACAATCATGTTTATCGTATGCATAACAAACATATCGTACGTGCAGCCCATTAAGCAATACAGTTGCAGTGTCAGTCAAATGCGGAGAAAATGTAAAAGGAATGTTCTGCAAAAGTTTATCCGACATTCTTGTCCACGACAATTGCTATGGACTTCCGTGTATCGTTAGTTTCAGATTTAGGTTTACAACTTGCCTTGAGGTTAGGTCCAGGATTAGGATTAGGGTACGGTGGAGTATTGGGTTCTGAGTTGATAGTTGTTAATTCGGTGATTAACCCGGTCACACAGACGGAAACCAAGACCAGACCGACATCAGACCGAACCGACATCAGACCGAACCGAACTGAAATTACATTTAACGATCAAGAAGAGGTCTGGTTGAAGTCGACCTGGAGACGCTTTGGCGGTGTGACTGAAGTAGGCCTATTGGTGGAAAGAATGCACCACAGCGCAAGAACAACTTTCGCAAGAGTATCTGTGTGTAGTCTCGTCGAACAAAGATCGTTGGAACAACACTAGCCACAGAAAATGTTGTCAAGTGATACATGACTCATGAGATGTATTTTAAAGAACACCCTACTTACATAATTCATTGTGGTTTCAGCTAGGTTCTGAAAGGGGGTATTCAGCGTTACTTGCGATGCATTATGTTCATACTGAATCGCAATCACCGCATGTTAGTGACAATTTTCTGTCTGCGGATGACGAAATTAGAATTTAATTGCGGCAGGCTGCCTCCAATTGAGTTATGGCTGTACGGACGAATGGATTGAAACAGACGAGCGTATCGCAGTAGCTTAAAGTGAACAATCACCCTGCAACACAATTTACATATGAACGCTGGAGGTATTTTATTCAGTGTATTATTAAGCCCAACGTTCAAGAAAATATTGTAGCCGAAGACAATTTTAGTTAGGGCAATGGTTGTATAAATATTCAAACCATGATTTCTCTTTTGGTGCCATTTCAAGGAAATTGACAAACTCCGAAATACGCTGGTCTCTGCTCAAACAGAACACGGTACTGAGTGTGTAGGATAATAATATACGCTTGTTATGTTATGGCTTATAAAGAAATGCCACCCAATGACACATATAACACACGACTAATCTGTTTTTTGGTTGTTGCCATTACAATATCTATACTAACAAAATCCGATATTCAGGAAATAACACTAGGAGACATAATAACCTTAAAACGCTAATAGCAGATATCCTTAATAGCATGCTTTATTGCACGTCATTTTCTTCCTGCATGCAGTGATACCATTATTTTCATTATGGGCATTATATCTACCAGACTTCCTACAGTATTATGATCCAATTATTTCATTTCGTTTGCAGGTGTAAAGCAGCTTAACATGATCATATGGACAAATACCGTTTATCCTACGCACAATTATTTCACCTGCACTGAAATCGCCCCCGGTGAAAAGAATATGTCGGCACGGGAATAAAATATATTTCATGTTTGTTCTTTACAATATAGTTAAAGTGATTTTTAGAAGAAAGGAAAACGAATGCCTTTGGGTCTGATAACAAATGGCGACCTACTTTATTTGGCCCCGATAACTGTTAACTTAATAAGAAACCTTCAGCAATGAATCATTTGTGAAATAAAGGGAATTAACATTTATTAAAATTGGGATTATCATTTTATCCGAGAAATCTGCGGTAAAAGCCCCGCAAAGGGGAACTAAGCGTAAATTTAACATTATTTGAAAACATTTCGATATGGATGCCAAGTAGATGATACGGACCTTCAAACATGAAGAACTGTTCTAAACATTACTTCAGCACCATTTAAGTAGGTCAAAGTATTCCTACCATTACTGTGGGAAAATTTTATCTTTCTCAAAATCAGATAACCTTATCCAATAGTGTCACTACAACCATGATGATAACATTTCCAACTTTATTCGTCTTCCAAATTGTGCAAATCTATCATACGCGGCGCCGTCGAAGTAATATTGGTTCCCTCTAAAGAGAAGCGGAACTTCCCACACGGCTTCGCCATCTCAGTTCTTCAGCCCATTCGCAGGAAACACGAACCATTTTGCTTCTCACCATCTATTATCTCAGCCACACGAGCAGCAGCATGGCCTCCTTGAAATCGCTCAAGCTGTCACCACTCCTTACAAGACCATCTAATCATGTAACCCAGTTCCATCCACCCAGTCCAATAATGTTTTCCCGTGTGAGATGCTAAACGACTATCCGCGGCAGCGTCTAAGGGCACTTCCCACACATCCCACTCCTGCCATCGCTGGAGGTGATAACAGACTGTCAAGCCTCTTCCATCTTCTATTTTCCCTATTCCATCTTGCCCATCCATGGAAGCTTCGTGAAGATGTTAAGAATGGACGAGTGGCAATTACCGAGGGAGGAGTCAGTCGAATTAAAAGGTTTTTTTCGCAGATGTTGGGAATAGTCCGCAGACAAGTGGCATTTAGCGAGAGAAGGGTTAGAATGTAGAAGTTTCTTAAAAGATGTTGAGAATGGAGCATGGATGAGTGGGGATTGTCGTTTGGAGAGAGGAATGAAGATAATTTTCAACCGCTTCCTACAAAAGATGCTTTGATTGGTGATTCATGGGCTTACGTGTTGTGGTTTCTCTTCAAGTCATCTGGGTGGTTGTGGTTAGTGCCTGGTCAGGATGTGGGACCTTCTGAGGCTAGTTTAAGGGTTTCTGCGTGTTTTGAAGAAGAACGTTTTCTCTGTGGTGGTGTCTGTACGATTTCTGTCACGGAATGTGAAGTCCCTGGCTGTTTGAAATTACTTCCAGATGAAAATGTATTTTCTTTTTTTCGAGAAAATATTTTCGAATTTCTTTGAAAAATTCCAGGTTATGTCCCCCTCTGTCAAATCTTTATAATTCAGCATCTGAAAATTCATAAGTTAATTGACTTGTCTTTTGTGGGCCAGCCTTATTTTTTTAAATCAAGCCATAATGGTGAGATTTGGGAATCACACTTGCACGCTGTCCTTTGATAGTCCCAAACCACAGTAATCAACAACATTCATATTTACCGAAGAAAAAGAATTACCATCCAGGATAGATTCAAGAAAGATTCTTTGAGAATGCCATCAAATAGCCGATGCTTATACTTGACATTCACTTTTATTTATTTTTGGTACTTTTCTTTTCTACGATGAAGAGCTAAATTGCGGTGCCCTCATAGCTAGAAATACTTTGCATTTTAAAGACAACTGATAATCGTCCTTCTCTGAGCTTCTTGTTTTGTCTTGTTTCTTGAGTTTGAGTTTGAGTTTGAGTTTATTGATTTCACATTTCACATGCAGAAATAATACAGATAACAAAATATACATAAAAGACATATTGTTTAATAATATAACAAAATGATTATATTAATTGACAAGGTAATCATCACATTTGTTTGACAACTAATATCATTTAAAGGAAACCCAGATAAAAGTACAAACTGTGAAATGTGCAGGAACCTATAGAAAAGCAGAGCTTGTAAAGAATAGGTTCCTGGGCGACTTGAAAAATAACAGGGACATAAAATGTTTACAGTAGAGAGAGGTACACAATTAAAATTAAAACGGTAGTAGTTTGACAAATAGTTGTTTGCGAGTTCAATACAATACAATACAGAAAAAAGAAAGAAAAAGAAATACATTAAACCGAAGAGTAGTAACGAGCCAATAAATAGCAGAGTATGCACCACACATGTTTGCACCACCTGAACGTTTACAAAAACCGAACAATAGAAATCATGAATTATTTATTCCTTTCCATGTTAAAATCCACTTAAATGTCACATAGGCAAAAGAACGCCTAAGATTGCAAATGAATTGTAAAATGAATTGTAAAATGGTACACGTTATAAAAAAAAGAACATTATACATGAAATGTCTAATCATCATTATTATTGTAGGCATTCAACAAATGTAACTTGAGTTTATATTTAAATTGATGAATAGAAGAAGAGTGAAGTAAATCAGGATGAAGATTGTTCCAAAAAGACGGACCAGTATATACAATTGTTTTTTGAGAAAATGAAGTGCGTAAACGGGGGATGTGAAAATCATTCCTTTTCCTGGTAGGGTATGAATGAATATCCAAGTTCTTAGTGAAAAGAGAAGCAATAGAATCAGGCAAATCATTTGTTGTAAGTTGATACATGAAAATACCCAAATTATAGAGAAATATATCAGACACATGTAAAAGGTTATTGTTGAAAAATAAGATGTTTGAATGTGACCGGAAACCAACATTGTGAATTATTCTCAGGGCTCTTTTTTGAATGACCAATAAACTATGCAGTTGGGTCTTGGAGCAGTTGCCCCAAGCTAAAATACCGTAATTTAAATAAGGGAAAACTAAGGTGGAGTATAGATTCAACAGGACATCAAGAGGAAAAAAGTGTTTAAGTCTGTTGATGACGCCGGTATTTCGTGATAAAAGTTTACATAAATTTCCAACGTGCATTTTCCAATTAAGTTTACAGTCTATAACAAGACCAAGAAATTTTGTGTGTTCAACAAATAAAATGTTTATGTCATTAATGGAAATGTTACCAGGTAGTGATGTTATGGAGTTACTGAAAAGCATATAGTTCGTTTTAGTCACATTAAGAGATAATTTATTGGCATTAATCCACTCCAAAACAGATAGTAATTCATTGTTTACAACGTCAGCAATAATATTGGGATTTGGATGAGTAAAGAAAATATTGGAATCATCGGCAAAAAGTATGAATGACAAAATGGGGGAGGAAGTTTGGAAATCATTAATGTAAAGTAGAAACAAGAGCGGACCAAGGAGAGATCCTTGCGGGACACCACAAGTGATATGTCGTAGACATGAGTCATGATCATTTAAATTAACATATTGCATTCTGTCTGTGAGGTAATTCCTGAACCACTCCAAGGCCTTCCCTCTGATCCCATAATGGGATAGTTTATATAAGAGAATATCATGGTTAACTGTGTCGAAGGCCTTGGAGAAGTCCAGGAAAATGCCAATAGTATGGGACATATTATCAATAGCACATGCAATCTTATTAATGAACATGAGTAATGCATGAGTTGTGGAGTGTTTACGTCGGAAACCATATTGAGATGACGATAATATATTAAATTTAGATATGAATTTAAAGGTACGAGTATAAATAAGCTTTTCTAACATTTTTGAAAACGACGAAAGCAAGGAAATTGGGCGATAATTACCCAAGTCATCTTTACTACCAGATTTAAATATAGGAACCACCTTAGCAATTTTCATTTTTTGAGGTACAATACCATTTAGTAAAGATAAATTTAAAATATGAGCAAGAGGATGGGCAATCACACCGATTACCTTTTTTAAAAGAAAATTAGTTATGCCATCAGCACCTGCACTTTTTTTATTCTTAAAACTATTGACAATGCTAATTAATTCAGAACAGTCTGTTGGAGTTAAAAAGAATGAACTTTGGTTGGAATTTGTGAGAAAAGAATGAAAGGGTTTACCAGATGTGGGTATTTTCTCAGCTAGCTTTGGCCCTATTTGAACAAAAAAAGAATTGAAAGATTCAGCTAAATCACGAGAGTCTTGAATCTTCACACCATCATCAATCACACTCTCAATGTGTATAGACTTAGTTTTACTTTTCAGGACATTATTAATAATCTTCCACGTATTTTTAGCATCATTTTTATATAAATTGAATTGTGAAGAATAATAATCTTTTTTAGCCTGTCTCAATAAAGATGTAAGAATATTACGATATCTATTGTATTTCAATTTAGAGCCCTCAGTTTCTTTTACTTTATATTTATAGAACAATTTGTTTTTACGGTTAATGCACTTCAAAAGAGATTTAGTGACCCAGGGCAGTCTGGGCACTTTTTTGTAATTAGAACGCAATGGAATACATATCGGAATATACAGGTTGTATAAATCATCGAAAATTTCAAGGAACCTATTATAACAATCGTTTACATTTTGACAATTATATATTTCAGACCAATCAGTAGAGATAAGACTTTGTCGAAATCGTTCGATGTTCACATGGGACAAATTACGAAAACCCGACACCTGCTTACTGGAATTACACTGTGAATGAAAATTGGGAATGAAAGCAAACACTGGGAAGTGATCACTCAAGTCGGAAAGTACTATACCTGATTCAATATAAGAAGATACATTTGTAAAAATATTATCGATCAAAGTGTGACTGCTATTTGATATTCTTGTTGGTTTGGTGATTTGGGGAAGAAAAGAATGGGATAAAAGCAAATTTAAGAAATCCAAATACTGAGAATTTGGGTCACACGATAACAAGTTGGCATTAAAGTCGCCCATTATAAAACACATCTTGTTGGCAATATGAGGTGATGATAAAATAGTCTGAACAATTTCAAGAAATTCAATGAAATTACTTTGAGGTGGCCTGTAGATTTCACCAATAACGATATGTTTTTTACCAGGAACTTCGATCTCTATAAATATGCTTTCAAATATATCAGACATGATGGTTAAGTCATTAAGTATTTTGGATGCATAATCATTTGAAATATACAAGCCAACTCCGCCGCCAGTTTTGTTTTTCCTGTTATTAGTGACAAGAGTGTAGCCATCAATAAAAAATAGTGAGGAGTTAGATTTAATCCAGGTTTCACAAATACCAATGAATGAACAATCATATTTAATTTTGTCCAGGAGTAGTTGAAACTGGTCAAAATTTTTACCGAGACTTCTGACATTGCATTGTAGAAAAGATAGTTTATTGACAGCCTTTGAAAAATGATCAATGAACTGAGATTCTGTAAAATAGCGTGAATGTTTGCTGCCTGACAATGACTCACATGAGTCTATGTTCAGTTGCAACTCAGCAGTGCATAAATTTAAATATTCAGCCGTGTCAGCTTCATGACGAACGTTATCTGTAGTTATGTAAGAGGAGGATGCCTGTGAATTATCAGGTGGTAAAAGTTGTTGATCATTACCAACATTAGATAATAGAGGTTCAGTCATTGATAAAACATGAAGTAACAGGTGAGTAACGGAGAATCCAGTAGATGAACTGGAATGACATGTATATAAATATGAATAGGAAAGAAGAACGTTCAGGTGGTGTAAATACACAAAAGGCATGGTTTATAATATGACATTTGTTGTATAGTAGAATTAGAGATGGTTCGCAATAGAATGTAATAACCGATTTAGTACAGGTAGCATCAATCAGGAAGTTAACTGAATCAATTGTACATACGTATACATTCATTGGAAATAAGATCGAGACAAAACACAGATAAGAAATAAAAACAAGAAAATTCATTACTTAGCACTTGTACTAGAACACGTACAAGAAACTCATGGGCTCCTTTCAGCCACCGCACGTAGAAGAAATTTAGAAAATTCAGGCAAAAGCAAGAGAGAGAGGGGGGGGGAGAAAGTAGGGGGGGAGAAAGTAGGGGGGAGAAAGTAGGGGGGAAGTGGGGGGGGGGGGAGATACCCTTCTTACGGTATCGGGTTACATGTATGTTTACATGGTAATCAAAAGTTAATTCAGAATTTAAAATGCATTTAAGTTGAAACGGTAAGATAGATGTACATGTATCACACAGTAAACAGAGCACATTCCAGAGAAGGAAGAGAATAATTATCGTGATTTGTGTTCAATGCTGAGGTGATTTACCTTACTCCTGCTGGTTATTCCACTTGGAGGTGTTTTTTTCCTTCCATTTGAGTTCAACTGAAGCTCCGACAACGATTATCTTAGTGGAGACTCCCTTTTGCTTCCGGAGGTCGTAAGCGATCTTGGCAAGCATTCCCCTCCTGGCTTTGAGGGCTGGGGGGAGGTCTGTGCGCACTGTGATTCTCACTGTCGCCGTGGCGCGATCTTGGGGGATCCTTTGGCGCTGACCGTTTTCGAAAGCGGCGAGTAGGCGGTTACGATCCTCCATGTAAACGAACTTCGCGATGATTGCATTCGGGGCTTGTGGGCGGGTCGATGAGGCGGTAGCTCCGTTGTTGCGTCTTGGTAGGCGGTGTGCGTTTGCGATCGCGATGTCGTTAGCTTCCCTTTCATTGATGCCGAGGTGTATGAAGACCTTTTGCAAGACGTCGCGTACTTTTTCGTCGGGGGTTTCATTAACGCCGTAAAAAAGAAGATTGGCGCGCCGATCTTGACACTGCAATCAATCGTATTGCTCGAAAATGAAGAAAAAAATGTTAAGAATACGGATAACAGTGGAAAGAGTAGGCACTATGTTACAGGGGAACTTGTTCGTCTCAGCATGCGATATGTATAATATTTGGGGCCTTTGCAGGAAAACAGAATAATGGTATCATATTCTTGTTGCCACTTTCCTGTTTGATATTCATGTAGGCACGATTTGTCAGGGACGATGGAACTCTATCTGAAACAGCATATGTTTACCGAAGTTTCAAGGATACGTGTATATGAAAAATCGCTTGAAGATTTCGATGCTAACAATTCTAACAAAACATGGCTTCTATTGCTCACTGGGGCACAGTGCAAGGATAATATACACAGCTATCTTTTTTAAAAATGTATTATCAAGTCTTTCCGGTCCGTAGGTTAAATTAGTCTTTGTACCTTATAGCATCATTTTATAATCTCTCAGTGCATAACGTTTGGTTACATTTTGTTGTTGTTGTTGAAATAACATGGCTATCAGGGCTTTAAACCGGGGCCTGGGGCGAGGGAACGATCAACAAGACATGTTTTCGGAGTCATTAACCAAACTACATATCGATCTCGTGTTTTCAATCATGAGAATGTACTTCCTTGAAGCCTTTTCACTTCAGCAAAGCATGAATCCCTCATAGATTCCACCAACCCCCTCCGCCCTCACACTCCCCCATTTTCTTCAATTGTATTTGGTTACAATAAGGTTGAATTATATCGAAATTAAACGACAGGCGTGGTGAAAGTTTACTTACCGGTATAGTTTACACCATAATTCATATTTACTGAGTATTTTGTAAAATAATCATAGCCATCTGCTATTTGGAACAATTTGTATCATTAATTTGTACAGGGTAAAATTTCAGCGTGCCTTAATCTAAGCAGACACTATATACACGAGAAATAGCTGAATGGTAAATGTTCATTTACGTCGCATCGGTCTACACAAGCCTTTACTGTCTCTTGAAGATATCTGGGTATACTTGCTTTACCCTAAAATGTTTCGTTTAAGTGCATGCAATATCTTGGAAGATGTGATACTATTCTCTGAATAATTTTTCTGATTGCATGCATGATGCATTTGTAATTTCTCAGTATATTTAACATACGTACATGTAGCAATCTAGACAGATAAAGAAAAGTTGCATAATTTATACGAAAGAAAAAGAGAGAGAGAGAAAGAGAGACGTACAATCTTTAGTGGCAGAGTAACATTATCACCACTGTTTGATCTTATGATTTCCATCGATCAAAAGATGCAGAATGGATTATTGTTCGACTCGCCTCTACTCTTTTCAATAATTTTCCTCGAATTCACCAGGGATTCGTCAATAAAGAATCCATTTGAGCTATCCCTGGTTTCAACACTTTTTGCCTATGTATCCCTTGAATTTCAAAATGTAAATAAAGCAATTCTGACTAAAAGGAAATTTCATCTACGGCAAAAAAACTGCTCCCTGGTAACTCACACAGATGCAATGTGATAGCGGCTCCTTCAAGCTGCCCATTTAGCAAGAAGTACGCCACTGGCGTCGTGTTACAGTCGAATGCAAATATCAAATTGGGGCCTAGCGAAGAACCAGAAGTAACGGTGGGTGATGTTTTACTTGTTGCGTTTGATATTTGCATATTAGTGCGAATCGATTGTGGGAAGGGGTTTCGGGTGGCCTGTTGACTTGCTAAACGGTACCATGAATAAATGATTCGGGTGAAACGTAATATCCCTACCTCGGAAGTTTTGGCTTGGGGCATTTTTCCACAGGGGTTACCCTGGGGTTTTGAATTCATTTCACTGGAATCACGTATTGTTGATAGCGCTGTGGCGTCGCTCAAAGACGCATACTCCAAAGGTATAATTGTAAATAAACATTACGTGCTCTATTAAAGTAAATGCATTATATTCAATGTCCATATCATTATCTTATATGGCATAAAGCCATCTATATAGTATAACCCCTCAGGATTAAGGAGAACATAGTACGACACTATTAGTCTGCTCGTGTTGTGAATGTTGACAACTGAACAGGCACATTTGGAAAAATTATGATGTGATACAAATAGTGTAACTTATGCCACCTGTCTTCCTGTAGACACACATATGCAAAGTACATATATGAAACCTCTAAAGTAGGATTAATTTTACAAGTATTTAATCTTCTATTATTCACCAAAAGCCCTCTCCGTTGAGCAATCTCGTGATAGCATAATTTCACCAAGGAAAGTCGCTCGTGGGCTTGATTTCCGAAGCCCACGCCAAAGCTATACACGAAATTGACTGGCGCAAATAATCTTTGAGATTGAAGAGCGCCATCTAAACGAAGAACCAACCAATCAACCAACCATAATATCCACACAATTTTCCCGAATGCGAAAAGGGATTAATCATGGAGAACGATTGAACACTATGCTAAAAAAAAAAATACAAGCGTCTGCAGACAAGGCCAACGGTGGCGGTAAACTCATTTTACGCTGAGTCCACAAATCCTAGCTAACGCGCGGTCCCAAACAAGATCGATGGTATCAGCAAACAGTGGCACTCCTCGGGATACCAGAGGGAACGTAAAGTCTGTCGATTTTCAGTCACGTTTACTATTTGGTATTAATCAAAACGAAGTACTCTCAAATCGACATACGCCCATCTAATCATAGAAAGGGGTATTTAGTGTACATCAGTCTACCTTATTATGTCAAACTCCCTCTAAATCTCCTCGATAACAAATTTTAAAGGGGAACAGAGCTCGTGTTATCCTTCAATAAGAGTGCAATGCGGAGAAATAATTTTTATGGAAGAAAGAAGCAGTTTTGAATAGTTTTGTGGTTATTGTTGGTGGTCTTAATTTTGGTGGTCTTATTGTTGTTGTGGTGTTGTTTGTATTGTTTGTGTGTGTGTTTGCATTAATATACATAATTGTGCATTTATTTCCCTTCACTCTGAAATTTATTATATAATGTGACTTTTAAGTTGTGGGGGAAAAAATATACATTTTATCAAATATCTCAGTTTTGAAAAATAAATAATCGGTCTTTTAGAGCTTGATAACCATAATAATAGACCCAGGTGTAAGTGTGGAACCGGAGAATTTGTGGAGAATATGCGTGTGTGTATGAGAGAAAGAGATAAAGAGAGAGAGAAAGAGAGAGAGAGGGGGAGAGAACATGAGAGAGAAAGAGACAGAGAGAGGGAGAGGGAGAGAGTGAGAGAAAATGAGAGAGAGAAAAAGAGAGAGAGAGAGAGAGAGAGAAGGGGGTTAAAAGATGAAAATGATAAGAATCGTAATATTTTCTTCACTTTAAGGTTACATTTCATTGCCCCAACCAGAGCAGTAGAGCGATAATAAGGAGATAAATAACTGGCACGAACGAACGCTATCATGCTAAGAATCTCCCTTTATACCGTGCTATCATCATCATTATCATAGCCTGCAAGCGAGTTTGCCGTTGAGATATTACCTTCCTTGCCTTCTCAATGACCAACTCGATTCATCTTGCGGGGCTTGATTGATTTATAATCAACCACCAAAGCGTTCGCTCCCCACGCACCATCTGTACAGAATTTCCCGCGTCTTTTGTTTTCTTCTATATTTTCCCGCGCTTTTCTCCCACCACTTTGCCTCCGGTATGTAGTGTTTGAGGTATCGGGATGCAGTTACCTTTAACCGATATATTCTGGGGGATTTAGGATAATCAAGTTACTTAAGAGTTAATGAGAGTCCGGATAATAATAAAAAACCTTTTTGCTTGACGTAAAGAAACGAGACTTGTGTTTATGAATGGAGAACAAAATCACGATACTCAGGTAGTGCAAGTGCGGCAAAAATGATACTGTATATGGTAGTGTAGATAGTATGTGCATAATGTTGTGTACACGTCATGTTGTCATTTAAGCGTATTTTGTGAAATATGAAGTATTTCCCATAATAATTGTAGGCCTGTCACTTCAATTTAATAGCAATGTGGGTGAGGAAGGGTACATTTCTTGATTTACCACATTTTGTCGGCACCGCTGTTGGTGCAATAACGGTACATGTAATTACATATGTTAACACGTATTGAGCATACTGTATAACGGCACCAGGCAATCTTATATTTTTGGTTAATTCTAATAAGTATCTCTTTTTTGTAAAACTATAAGTGACAGATATCATCTGGAAATTGCAAGGACAACCTGGAATTTATGTATTATTCATTAAAGAAACGTACAACACATTTCATAACATAAGACGATTTTTAAATGTGATAGTATGATGCCGTTGTCGTAAAAGACCCGTTCATACCTCACGTACATCCCTCGCGGGAGCTAGCCTGCCAGTGTTTATCATTTTCATCATCTTCCTTTTAATGGTATCATATAACAGATAATGTTAAGATCACAAATAACAAACATTTAAATATACATTCAAGATTGGTTAAATATAAATACGAAATATTTGTTTACCTCACCTTTTCTATTTCGAAGGCTCGTCGAAAAGCCTTCTTAAATTGGGTGGTGGATACAATAAATGGGGATAGTTAACTAGGATGACATCTATGACCTGAGGCAGATGGAGCAGATATTCCGAACGGAAATGGTCCTTCATGAGTCCCAAGGCAAAGGAAAGAGAGGAACAGATGGATAGATAGATAGAGAGAGAGAGAGAGAGAGAGAGAGAGAGAGAAGGAAGATGGAAAGAGAACAGTGGGTACGAGAAAGAGAGAAAGAGAGAGAGACAAATGGAAGTAAGAAAGAGAAATGGAGAGTTTGCGTGAGTGTGAGTGTGCGTGTGTGTGTGTGTGCTAAGATAAAAAAAAGAGAGAAAGAGAGGAAGAAAGAGAGAGAGAGAAAGAAAGAGAGAGAGAGAAAGAAAATAGTGAAACATAACGATGCAAAAGAGATGAAAAATACAGGTGGTTCAGGTGGGTCCAAGGATATCAAAGCAGATTAAGAATTGACTTTGTCATGGTGGTGAGTAAAGAGAAAGAGAGAGAGGGGGAGAGAGAGAGAGAGAGAGAAAGAAAGCTTAAGAGACCTACCTCTCCAGTGTCAGGTGCACCTCAAGTAAAGCCTCGCATATACGACACGTTAATCCCTTGACTCCCGTCACGGAGGCACTGCACAGTGTGCGAGTACAACAATATATAACCATCCACAATCCCAGGCATCGAATGGATTAATACAAGGGATATATGACTGGGCGATGCGTTTCGCCGTCCATCTGCACAGCTGAGTGTGGTGCGGACGTCGCAACGCAAGCATTTTATTCTTAACTGGTAAGAAGTGGAGCGTTATTAAAAAACCGCCATCGCCGAGCAGTGAGTGAGTGCGTGGGATGAGTGGGGGTTAACCGGTCTCCGAGAGTGGTTGCTCTGGCGAAAGACACTTCCCTTGGAACCGCTCTCAGCTTTCGTTCGGGAAGGTATGAGAAGACAGTCGATACCGGTGACCGGGGGCGAGGCGAAACTAGGGCGGTGCACCGTAGAGCGGAGGAAGTCGGGGGAGGCAGAGACTAGACGGGGATGGTGTAAATAATCTGGGCGATCATGCAAGCAAATAATTGAAGAAAGTGACATTTCCATCGGCCACAACAATGTATTAAAGTATAGGGAATTACTTTTTCAAATTTGTTTACATGGCGAGGAAAGGCTTCTGGCGATCAAATTGGGCATAGCTGTCTGGTCGAGAATTGACTTTAGGATTAACATTAAAAATATGCAAGCTAGAGTAAGTATAGTAACAAAACATGATTTGTTTTGTTTGTTCAAGAAGTCTCACCTATCTAGTATTTTCGTTGTGGTTTAGAAAAGATTGCCGACATAAATGCCAAAACACTTGAAATGTATAATAGTACAGTCACATTTTCAGGTTAAGCTTAAGGCCCTGATTCGTATCATAACTATACAATGTATGTTATAAGAAAGAATGGGGGTGTACATTAATGGGTTATAGGAGCATGTTTGAGGACCCAGTGGGGGGGGGGGGGGGGGAGGGGGTCGAAAATGAGGGCAGGGTTAGAAGAGGTGACGAAGAAGTTCTAAAGAAAATATAAGATGGAGGAGATGTAGGTCTCGACATTTGTCTTTGACTTCTTGACTCTAGAGGAGTTGCTGTTAGATTAAAAGATAGTATAGTTGTGGGCCCCGTCTTTATATAAAAGGTTGCTATTGATGCGAAGTAAACCGCAACTTGAAATGTATCGCAAATCCTTTCTCTTATGCACATAGTTACGATAGATATCAAGAGATATAAGTTATTAAAAGACTTGCCATTTAATTTTGATCTATGTGTATTAAAGCCCCACTGAACTACTTACAGCTACTTGCGCCCTCTATATAGCAAACAATGCCTAATCGACGCCTGTTGGTCCCCCGTGATCATCTTTTTCTTATGTTAATTGGGAGCTGATTTGATGAGATATCCACCTGTCAGTGACCTTGCAGGGAGGTCCAATCCCCCTGACAAAACGAGTGCAAAGGGTCTTTAAGATACAGAAGTGTGAGGCGTATCACATTTGATGTCATCGTGAAAAGAAAATCAGCCTCTGTTTTGACACTTCATATCTGAACGAGGCTTATAATAATTATGTGGGTGGTACAATCTACGTGAAGAGGGAAATCCCCTACATGCATTGAGAAAACCGCAAAGTATCTAATTTCGAAGTAAAGGAATAAATAAAAGGCATATGATGGATCTAACGACGATGTAATTTGTTATCCCATCCTCTTGATCAGCTCTGAATACATGATAAATGAGCACAATAATTAATATCGTCATGCTTCACGATTGATAGATGTTCCGATTTGCGTATCGTTAGCCTATTTAGGTTTTTCCCCTCTTTTCACCAATTTACTACATTAAACATTACTATAAAGATTCGATGCGATAAATGGAGCCATGAAAAAGGACAATGGTGACCGCGTTCTCCCAAGAAAAAGAGAAGAAATAGAGAGTAGTAATTTTTGTTTTAAATTAAGATGACAGATGAAACCTGTCCTGACGTAGTGTCTAGAGTGGGATAAGATATTTTAAAACTGATTTCACTCCTCTAAACTGTCTAAATGTTTATCTAACTTCTTTAGTTCGTAAACGTGGTTCGGTGCGAATAGTACTTAATAATTGCTTTTGTTCTGTTCAAGACTATGCCATGATTCTTTGAGTTATAATAGTGTATCCAAAAAAACACAAGGGGGCGTTTTAAATGATAGTGTAATCGAGGTTTGCACTTCTTTAGTTTACAATCGATGAGATAAGAATAAATGTAACTCTTAAAGAACAGAAAAAAATAGTTTTCGGCTGACTACTCCTTTACACATGAGATTAAGCATGCATTCCTCAATCGTTCCCCAGGGATGTGGTTTGAGTTTAAGGTGTAATTTACTTGAACTTTACATCGCCATGCGTGTTGGCCGAATAATCTCCTTCGCAATCTTGCACTGCCTGGAAGGAATGAAATATCGATGGAAAATGATGTCAACTGTGAGCGACGCAAATGTCAGACAAATAGACAAAACGCAAATGTTAAAACAAGGGGTAGGCGCAACGCACACACGCAAGACTGACTTCTCAGTGCGCGCGCGGGGGAACAACAAGTGTGGGCGGATTTGTGCGGAGGATTCGTGTGGGTGTGTATGCATATGTGTGTGTGTGTGTGGTTTGTTCAAAACGGGCCCTGGATGCAGTGTCTCCACATTAGAAACATTAAGATCAATCAAGCGACAGATAAAACCTACCCCGTGGACCTCCGTGTTACTTCAGTACACCGAACAACTGTATTTTAAAATTGCGACGGGGGATCGAGGGAGACAAACAGACAGAAGCTACTCGAAATTGTATCATTCCAAGGCAGAACAAAAATATACGAAAGAATTGAGAAACATTGTAAATGGGTAAGACATCCCTGGATGAGCAGAGGAGGGGAAAATGAGAGAAAAATTGCAGGTGAAACAAAAACAAATCCATCCTGAGGCATTCTTGTACCTGGATTGTGTTAATAACCGACCAGTGTGTAAGTCGAGATTTGTTTCTCTTTATGTCTCTCTCTGTCTCTCTCTCTCTCTCTCTCTTTTCTTTCTCTTTCTCTATCGAACTTTCGATGTGGGCTTCTGTCTAAATTCTCAGCACTTATATGTAGGTCCCTGCCTACTTTTCTCCGCCTTCGCCTCCTCCCACTCCGTCTCTCTCTTTCCATTTTTGTTTCTCTCTCTCTCTATCTATCTCTCCCTCCACCCCCTTTCTCTCTTCATTCGATCTCTCTGAGATATCAAATCTAATTGTAAGCTTAAGAATGCACAATTTTTAAAAGTTCCGGATGGGTGCCACCACTGTTATCATCTTTAAACATTTACAGATAAACACTTTTCTCGATCTGTTGCTTATGTGTTAACTCATAGGACCAGGGATTTACAAAATTATGATGAACAAATTCAATAATAAATTCATGATTTCTGGGACATTCCTGTTTTGGGGGCTGCATGATCGTCAAATTGCGCCCGTTTTTCTCTGCAACCAACCACAAAACCGCATCATAGCTGAGGCACGTGAGCCTATCATTATGACTATCTATTTTTCTGTTTTTGTTGTTGTCACTATTTAACATGGAAGTCACACAAATCAGGAGCAGAAATGTTATCTAAGAAGGGGAAATATCTTGGGAAACCCAACACCCGTTCAGGGAAGACACTGTTTGGGGGCACAGTCTAACGTAATGCGTTTTGCATGGACTATAAACATGACTTGACGGAAGATCAATACACCAAATTGGACGGGTGGGACCGAGATGAGTGATGGGGGTGAATTCTCGATAGGCCTTTATTACGTCAGAGTACGCCTGAACGATAATTGCGTCTGTGTAGGAGTGTAAACGAATTTTCCTGACTTGATTTGCTAATAAGCCAAAAATTCGTTCTTCGGTATACTTGTGTTTTTTTAAGTATGGCAAGGAAGGCCATGCCTGGAATTTTAAATCTTAAACGCTCTGATGGAATGGTTTCTTCTTAAATAAAGTTCAAATCTGAAGAGTTTGTCTTGGAAATGCTTGTTGAACTGAATTAGCTCAAAATAGATCTGAATTGCCTATCACCAAGTAGATGGCATAGTTAGACCAGTAACTTAGTAGATTAAATAAACTAAATAAAACTAACTGGAAATCGGATTTAGTATGAAAAAAAACTTGATCATCATCTTCTTTTTTTCAAGAATGGCGTGTTTTTGCTAAATTGATTTCTATATCATTTTTTCTATAACATATTTAGAGAATTAAAAAATTAGTAGTGGCATGGGGAAAGAAGCAGAGCATTTTGAAGAATTAGTTGATCAGAGGCTATTTTACAATACATCTTAAAAACAAATAAAAATAGAAAATAAATAATTTTAAAAAATGTAACAAGAAAGAAATTATGAATTCGGAGAAGAAGATTTTTTTAAAGAGGAAAAATGTGGGAAATAGAAGGCAAAACAGAAAGAAAGGTAAAAAAAAGAAAACGAATGATTGCAAAAGCACTAGAAAGAAGAGGTAAGTTCTGCAGAAAGAGGGAGAAAAGGATTGAGTCGCGAATCAAACAAACCGAGATGCATGCATACCGACGTGTCAACAATGTCAACAATGCAGCTGACCGGGACACGACACACGCATTCATGCATATGTCTTTTCAAAAATGTAATGTTCAGCTTTTAAACAAAATATATATAGACTGGTACTTTGTTTAAGAGGTGGATCTGTATTATTCCAAAATACTGGACCGGTGTAAATAATTGTTTTTGTGTGCGAAAGCTGTTCTCATTCAAGGAGGGAGAAATTGGTTCGACCGTCCAATGTGGTATGAATGTATCTAATTATTGTTTTGAAAAATGAAGGAAATCTGGAAAGGTAACTCATTTTTTAATTAATTGGAATATAAAGATATCGAGGTACCAAAAATACAAATCATTAATTGTATAAATGTTGTCCTGTAAAAATATCCAATACAGGGGACTGACGTTCAATTCATTTAGTCAGTGCCTGTGCGGAAAAAATAACATGCATGCATGAAAAGACAGTTAGCGAAATCAAATGCGACAATAAAATGAAATACTTTTATTCAAGGCAATATTTAGAGTAGGCACAGTAATAAGAAGCACGAGCTCATTTATCAAATCATTCAGTAATCCTTAACGGCAATCTTGTTTGACTGCTCACAGCAGAACGAAAGAGGGCTCCCGACTACTCATCCAAACCTCGTGATTGATTGAGCTACCCATTTCATGCAGTTGGAGACGATGTGTGCGGGTCATCGTCGCAGATATTTGGTTAGTTCCTCGGGTATTAGAACATGCGGGTCTATGCCTGCTGCAATCGTAATGTGTTAAGAACCCAAGGCAAGATTGGCTATAAATTGTCGCAAGTCATTCATTACGTGTATTTGAAGCCCCTATTTAGTGTTTGGAGCCCCAAATTAAAGAAGACACACTTCTGCAAAGATCCCCCCCCCCCCCAAACAAAACAAAACATGTGTTTGAATACAAATATTGATAAAAGAATACGAAATCTTGGTCTTCTGTTGTACACAGAATACCTAAATGTTGTATTCTTTCATCAATATTCGACTTCAAACACGTTTGTTTTAAATAATCTTTGCAGAAATGTGTCTTAAATGACATCCTCTTTCACGTTATGATACAATTTAAGTGCAATTTTGCCATCAAATTGTTGGGGCTCCCTACACTTTAGGATGTATAATTAAAACTGACAATAATCTTTATTTCTTTTTCCCCTTCATAAAACATAGTAAACTATACATTAAGTGTATTGATGGTATGAAGAAAAAAAGGGATATTTTTGCATCAAATGGAATTAAATTTATCTATGGAAACTTGTATTTCATGAAATAACCATTACAGAACGCATTAATCTTTTTTTAAGGACGGTGAAGTCCTCTTGTATACGCAGAAACGCTCAAGACAGACATTTGTCTTGTTAAATACTTGATAGCATACGGTCTGCAATAATGCAATTGTTGTTGGTGGTGTTGAGATTTAGATGGCGCTCTTCAATCTTCTAAGATCGTCTGCACCAGTGAAAATCTAAGATCCTTTGAATCGCGTTCAGGGACCCGTTTCACAAAGCCTCTTTTCAGTGACAAATGACAAAAATCTGTGACAAATCTGCTGATAACCAAACAGAAGCAAGGATTTCAGTAGCTCATAACACAAATTGTCATTTGTCACTGATGACAAGTTTTGTGAAACGCCCCCCAGATGTACGTTGAGAAATCGAGATATAAATGGTGAAACCCCAAACATGGAGTCAATATGTGGGAGAATATATAATTTGTTCAAATTATGCCTACTTAATTTAGACAGGAAGCGAAGCAAGCTAGCCTGGTTTCAAATCAAATAGTCTGTCAAAGGGAATTCTATTTTTCAAGCTCGATTTAGTCGTTCGGGTGGATTTCATTATAACTGCCATGCATAATACATTTCCTTGTCGAATATATACACGGCGAATCAATGCAAATGGGGGCTGAGTGATCAGTTATCGAGATTGGTTTTTTCATGACGGGAAGCGGAAATCTGGCATAATTTTAAAGTGCCATTAACGATGGTTGATAAGGAGAAATTAGGTTTACTGCAATCGAAATGACGCCTCCAGTATGGAAATTGCGACGTAATACGGATTTTTAGAAATATGGTAGTTATTTATTTTCCAACTTTACAAGGTATGGAAAATGTATAAGTTACTGAATATATATATGTATTCATACAGATGTATTTATAATTATGTAGTGAGTGAGAAATAGAGAGAGAGAGAGAAAGAGACATGGATATAGAGAGAGAGGGGGGAGGGAGATGTACATGTTAATATCTCATATCTTCTATTTCTTCTATTTGCTATTCACAAGACGTTTATCTATTCATCATTTCGATTATTCATTATTTTTCTTTATATATTTGGCTATTTTTGTTGATTTGTGTTGTTGTTGGTATAGTTGTTTTTGAAGTAGATTTTCCAGCATTATCTCGCTACCACCCCAGGAAAGGAATGCTGAATCTTATACTGGCAATTAATTTTATTCCCTCCATAAAAAAAATGTCACAAATAAGAAAATGTGGTCAGTTATGGAACACGTCGTTGACAATGCGATACAGCTGACATTTCAATTCAAGGCTATATTGACAGACTGTACCCCAATTCTTCACAAAGTTGTTAAGCGATTTTAATATATCGAAACTCTCATAGGTTCATGGCAGAATTTAAATTTCAGACCATCTTTGATGAAATGTCGCGGCATCAAGCCTTAAACCAAGAATGTTAAAGATGAAGTTGAGTTCTGGTCACGCGATTGCATTATGAGAGAAACGGTGTGGAATCGACCAGAAAAGGTTGATCATCTAGCATATAAGAATTTGTGTGTATTGCAAGGTTCTGGAATCATCAAAATGATAAGAAATTTGGCCAAATCTAGGTAAAGTTACAAACACTGTATACAGAAAGATATATATGGGACTACACGAACACGTGGCGTAAAAATCTCCCCCCCCCCCCCCCGAGTTTTACGATGTTACATTACATATTTAGAATATGAAGGCATTTGAAGAGCCAAGCTTTTCAGGGAACATGGCTTATCTGATGTTCTTCCACACTTGCATAATAAGAATGATAACGCTCACAAATTTTTTTTCACCTCTTCCCAGAACTCAACCTTCTCTTTAACCCTAATAAGGCCGGGCTATTTGAAGTCTTACTACGGCCGGGGGGGGGGGCCATTATGCCCCCCCCCCCCCCCCTAAGATCTCGGCCGTGAAACGGCCGATCTCCGCGAAAATTTGCACGCATGTCAAGTGAAGTGTATAGAACAATATGATAATTTCAATTTTTTGAAAAAAATCCGTCATTTGCATATTTATGGTAATTTATGCAAATAACGTCATAAAATCACATTTTTACCCATAAATCCTATATTATTCATATTTAAGCATTCTTTTTCACTACATATATTGATTAGACTATTTGGAACAATAATACGACAAAAAAAATCGGAAGAGCAAGCTTATTCCTTATGTTATCTCATGTTTTGATAATTTCTTATGTATTTCATTGTTTTTTTAACTTATTTATGTTATTGTTTTTTGTTTTTTTTTCATTTCTTCCTACAATTCAATTATTTTGACTCCCAAAACAAGCACCTAAACTTTAAACAAGACCCAATAACCAATGTTTGATCTATTTTTAGGAAAAATGACATTTCCATATGTTTTGTACACAAATCACAAAAATGAGCGATTTTCGGGCTGACATTCAAAGACAAAAGGTCACGTGACCTTGTAACTATAGGTCCGATTTTTTTTTTTTTTTTTTTTTAAAGATGCGCAAGACTCTAAAGAAAAAAGTCAGAGAGCGGCGAGGCGCCATCCATATGCGTTCTCGAACAATCAGAAAAATCGTGGAGGGGGGGGCCATAATGCCCCCCCCCCCGGCCTTATTAGGGTTAAGTACACAAAGTGACCACGGTGATATTTTAGATTACCGCCTTTATTTTGACACGGCAATCTTGCCTTACATCAATATAGAGCAGCTAAGTACGAAATGTCATATTTCCTGTACAAACACAAATATGAGTTTTACACCCCACTCCCCTGCCTTTTAATTTCACCGTGCTTTAGTGTTCGTAAATGTCAGGGATTGCAAGACTTAAGATCTCCATTCGGAAGAAATTTTCTTCCCCATCTCGTTCAGAATGTCAGACTTTCACTAAAGTAGGGGAGATGTAATATCATCTACCATCCCTCTCTTTACAAAATCGGATGGAAATAGACCAGGCAGGAAATTGGTTGTCTCAAACAAGATCTCATTCAAATCTTCTTTTGTCGTTAGAAATGCCAATTTCTTGACTGCGCCCATAAAGATCAGCAGGTCATTTAGTGCGTTTATTTAAAATTGCCTCCTTGAGCAATTGAACTTTAAAGATTAATATTTTAACTCCTACCCGCCAATATTGACATTAGTTTCGTCAATGTTTACGCTGAACCAGTATTTTTAAATGGCATTATCAGATGGCTAAATGTTATTTACATATTACATATTTTTTCCTGTAAAGTTTGGTAATTACTTTTACAGGAAATTTATTTTGTAATAAACCTCATTCTTTCGATTGATGTAACCCAAACCCCTCTCACTTTTGTAGACTTCTGTCGAAACAAAAATCATTCTGGATTCTCTCTCTCTCTCTTTCTCTCTCACTCTCTCTTGCCTCTCTCTCTCTCTCTCTCTCTCTCCCTCTCTTTCTCTTTTCGTTTGTAAATCCTCTCAATTTACGTCCCTTTATTAGTATTAAACATGAAGACTCGAATAATGCATCTTTACAAGTCCCAAGAAAATATATCGATACCTGCCTTTTTGTCCCTTTTAAATTTAACTTCTGCTCATAAGGACAAAACTGCTATTTTTTATCTCAGATTTAAATAGAATCTTATCCCGAGGATATCGACTTACTCGGACACGTTGCACTGCAAGGAAGGAATAGAT
The DNA here is from genome assembly GCA_035222895.1 of Strongylocentrotus droebachiensis. Taxonomy (NCBI): domain Eukaryota; kingdom Metazoa; phylum Echinodermata; class Echinoidea; order Camarodonta; family Strongylocentrotidae; genus Strongylocentrotus; species Strongylocentrotus droebachiensis. Next base: position 20,365 of record JAVYIG010001660.1, on the reverse strand, counting down.
AATCATGCCTTTTCGATGATACAAGGCTGCACTCGCCTCCCTTTACTATACGATGTGTCAAAGGACCGTCTATTATCTAGTAGGTGATTGCATATCGCCATGGTAACACCGGGAATTCTTTGCGAGGTTATACTCCGCTTTACGGGTTCACAGATTCCAATGAAATTTGAATGAGGTTCGGCGCGTGAAATGCCCCCGGTCTACTTTCTAAATTGGAATATTAATCCTCCTTGAGAATAGAGAGCCTACTCTAAAGAAGAAATGCAACTATTCTCGCCAGCTCTTTTTTACGCCACACACAGTGCACATAGTGCCATTCTGTGGATCGCATTCACTTGGTAAACCTGGCCCCTGTTTTCAAAATACCATCTGTCACAGATCTATGAAACATATACTCTTAGCCAATAAAAAGGACTTCAGTGCCTTATAACAATTATTGTATTTTGCTAATTTTTACAAAACAGGGCCCTGGATTTAGCTTAGTCTACTGGTGTATGGTGCACTAAGTGTCGATCTTTTGTTCTGCAAAATTATTATAATTCTATTAACAAATAGATGAAGGAAATCATGCCAGAAATCAATAGGAAATTATAATAATGAATAGATTTCCTAATATCAAGATTTTTGTTTGCACTTAATATGGTTTTAGTTTAAGAAACACCGTACTTCTTTTGATACGAGCTTGACGAGCATGGTGAGAGCTTAACAAATGGTGTTTCATAAGTCAGTAGACTATCCTTCACCCACTTTAACTCAAACAAAGTAATAAATCTTGAACATATTTGTTATTCAGCTTTATTAAAGCCTTGTACTTGTTTGGCGTGAAACAATGCGTGACATATAAATGTGATTCCAGTGCGATGATTATTGCACTGCTCTGCTAATGTTTGAGATCGATTCGAATGTTTGCTCGCAGTTATTAGTATATGGAGCGCATGCAAACATAGTTAGGCTACCATTTCTTCATTCTATATTAAAATTATTGATCAACCAACACTTGTCTAAGTGTGTCAACCTGTCACCCGCCCCCGGGGAAACACAGAATAGCATTCCACTACATGGTTAATATCACGCGATCGATTTATGTGCTGCCGCCCACGATAATGCAATCGATAGGGGCACACAATTAACTTCGAACATGGTGTGCGCTTTTGATTAGCAACTTTGTTGATAACGAAGGAATATCATATCAACGTATATATGGAGGTCTTCATTTGAAATGGCGGAATGAATGATGAATTGAAGAATGAAGGACAGAGAGAGAAAGAGAGAGAGAGAGAAAGAGAGAAAAGGAGAGAGAGAGAGAGAGAGAGAGAGAGAGGGGAGTGAGATGAGAGAGAGAGAGATGAGAGAAGGAAGAATTCGGGGAAGAAAAGGAGACAAGGGCAAAAATAGCAGGTACTGAGAATAAAGAGTAAATAGGGCAATGTGAATTATGATTGTATATAAATATACATGAATTTCTAAAGGAAGAAATTTGGATAGAAACAGGACGATAAAAAGAAGATGGATAGAGTAGGAAAAAACATTTAAAAGAATGATAGCAACATGGAGAGTTTGGAGAGCATTTAAATAAGTTAAGTAGACCTGGAAGAAGTGACGGAAGCGAGAGAGCGGGGAAAAGGTCAGTCATGTTTAGGACTGAGTAGCATCTTTCCAAGGATTAAAACGCGAATACTGCCGCAATAATAAGGCCATCGCGATGAACATTATTCGGAAAATCTATATTATTTTCGCAGGATGCATGAGACAGTTGACCGAGTTACAATCGGAGATGAAATATGAAGCACAACAGCTGCTGAAGATACATGTCCACTCAAACGCACTGCATGTTGCAGCTGGAAAAGACACGACTAGGAACCTTAACCTAGAAATCGTTACCATAGTTGCAGTAACGAAATACATTGATCTTCTCGTTGCATGCCCTCATTACCTATATAGTTGACTCGGTTTCGTAATTGTACGACAGAAAGGGACAAGCTTGATGTTTGGTTCTCAAATAAATATAGACTATATATTTTGTTAAAGTCCTTGCAAACTAAATACACATTCACAAATCTATATAAGTACAAGGTATAAACACAAATTGTACTGGGTATGACAATTATAAAGACAAAGGTATGCATTATACAGAACAGTTGATAAGTATGGGACTCATACTTTGGATCTGATCACCTGAGGAAAAAAAAGCGCTACATAAATCGTTGATGGAATAAACAGGAATTGTATGGGTTCTTTTATCGGGCAGTTATCATTTCCACAAAATTTAACCAGGTAAACTTTTGACAAGGCTCTTAAAAGTATGAAAATCAATATATATATCTATATTTGCTAAATTGTAAAGGGAAATATGGAAATGACGCTGAATGTGCAGAACTTAATTCCCTTTTTTTTTTTTACACAAGCGTGCTTACAATATTTTAGTGAATTATCGAGTTTAAGTAACAAAGAAAACACGCAATGAATATGCTTGATAGACTACATGGAGATAGTTGCGTACCTGTGTTTGCTTGTCTCTTCGTAACTTGGTCGTTGATGGCGCGCTTCGCCTCATCAATGAACGATGCGGTAGGTCTGTTCGCCATCTTGATCACCAGTATTTCTGCATAGGAAAATAAGTAAATAAAAAAACAAAGATAACATTTTGAAAATTATATATCGGAAACAATATAATAGGAGGTATGTCACTAATGTAAATGATTAGCAAGTGTAGAATTGTATAGATTACAAAAAAGTGTTTGATGTCTGTAAATTCTGTACCAACAACAAGTCGTAGTTGTTTTCAATTTAAAACAAATCGCAACTGTTCTAGTAAAAGACCATCTTAAACAATGATAACAACACTTCAAAAAACACAAGTTGAGTCAATATCAACTGAACCTAACATAACAATCCAAGGTGTTTTGACGTGAATATGAGGTATCGGGAGAAAACAGAAACTTAATCAAAAGGGCAATATCCTATATCTTTCCCTCTGAGAAGGATTCGATTTTGACGTCGTAAAGCAAGGCGCAACGTTTATTAACTGCGCTAGCTGCTAGGAATTGATATCTTTTCCCCGGGAGCTCGGGTTAACACCCTGGACGATATGTTGTGATATAGGAAGAATATTTGTTTTTCTCAAAAAAGTATTTTGTTAAGGAGAGAGATAGAGAGAGAGAGAAAGAGAGAAATAGAGAGAGAGAGAGGAAGAGAGTGCCAGGAAAATTGAGGAGAAATGAGAAGATATTATGCGTAGGAGATAAAGTATATAAGTAAAGGGGAGTAAAATCGAAATGCATATTAAATGTAAAAATACAAGAAATGTTAAGCTACAGATATGCTAAATGGATTAATGAAGAGATAGAGAGAGAGAGAGAGAGAGAGGGGGGGTGGGATGAAAGTAAGGGAGGGAGTATATCAGTATAGCAGGGGAAAATTAGATGGGCATACAATAGGGATAAAGTGTACAGCGTAGACGAGCAGCCCTATGATAAAGAGCGAGAGAGAGGGGGAGAGACAGAGCTGAGGAGTGCAAATAATATCAAGACTGAGAGGGGGGAGAGGAGGAATGCGGAGAAAGGCAAAGTAAAATCCTCTTCGATGGAAAGAGACGAGGGCATAGGCCCCGGAAGTGGGGGGCAGGGGGGGCAGCTGCCCCCCCCCCCAATCAAAAAAGTGTGGGGGGGGGGGCAAAACGCATTTTTGCCCCCAAAAAACGCCCCCCCCCCCCCTCAAAAAAAAAAAAAAAAGCAGTAAAGGAGTAAAGATGGTTTGTATTTTTAACCCGAAAGAACATAACAATAATAAAAAAACTCAATTAAATGACGTATTAAATCCTATTCAAAGAAAAGGAAAGTTAACAGGAATTGAATTTCCTAAACATTGCGCATGCTACCCATATCAATGGAGGTTTTAATAATAGCGCGCATATCGTGGACATATTGTGAGAGAATGGGAAAGCGTGTCTGTGTTTTGTTATAGGGGTGAAAAGCTTATGAGCCCCTGAACGCTGGCGTACTGATGAGGGGGGGGGGGGGGGGGTTAATTTTTATTCAAAACCAGTGATTTACAAATGTTGCTGAAATGACTTTTCCGGTATTTTTTCTCAATTTTTTTGTAAGTCATACCTTTTTATGCGTTTGTTGGAAATTAGAAACTCCAAAATCTACAGTCGGGCGAAATATATGCTTATATGCTGTATGTCAGGGTATGCAGAACGCCCGGGCTCGGGGGGCTCGAGCCCTCCCCCCCCTCCCTCACTTTTTGAAAAAGTTTGTTAAAAATAAAAAGAAAGAAAGAGAGAGAGAAAAAATAAGTGACCTGCCAATGTCACAAAATAATGAGATATCAAGATATGCTCATCTGGCCGTAATTAATGCCTAATACCCCAGAACTTACGGTGGTTCCGCCCCCGGACCCCACCAAGGGCCCTAAAGCGGTCCCTGTATGCTCATCTGACCGTAATTAAATACCTAAAACTCCCGAGCTTTTAGGCGGTCCCCTGTATGCTCATCTGACCGTTATCAAATACCTAAAACCCCCGAGCTTCCGGGGGCTCTGCCCCTTGGACCCCACTAAGGGCCATAAGGCGGGGCCCTGGATGCTCATCTGACCGTAATTAAATGCCTTAAAATCTAAGAGCTTACGGTGGCTCCGCCCCCGGGCCCCACGAAGGGCCAGCTAAGGCGGTCCCCTGTATGCTCATCTGACCGTTATTGAATACCTTAAACCCCTGAGCTTCCGGGGGCTCTGCCCCCTGGACCCCACCAAGGGCCCTAAGGCGGGGCCCTGGATGCTCATCTGACCGTAATTAAATACCTAAAACCCCCGAGCTTCCGGGGGCTCCCCCCCCCCCGGACCCCACCAAGGGCCCTAAGGCGGGCCCCTGTATGCTCATCTGACTCCGATATTAAATACCTAAAACCCCGAGCTTCCGGTGGCACTGCTCCCTGGAATCTCCGCCAATTGGTTGTGGTGGTGATGCAGATTTTTCTTCTCCCCCCCCCTTCCAAACGTTTTTGCTCGTTACGTCACTGCCCCTGGAAGGTGAGCCCCCTGGAATGTTTGCCCCCCCCCCCCCCCCAATCCCAAACTGCTTCCGGCGCGCCTGGACGAGGGACCAGTCTTGTATTCCACTACAATTCATGTCTGGCAAACCTAACTGTTTATTATTTTTATTATAACAATTCGCGGAGTCACCTTTGAAAGAATTCGAGCTTGTTTATTCTATCACCTTACCAAACACGCCCAATTAGATACACCTGTCATAATATCAATCCGGGGCTAAAGCACCGGGGCTGAGTAAACACGGGACGGGTAGACGCCTAGTGGATCGCGAGAGTAGCAAAACCTTGAAGCTAAGAGTAAAGCTTTCGATTCTTCTTTGAAGGGAGAAGTGAACATATATGGTAGATAGGAACATACTACACAAGAGGTGGTATTCGGGATTTAAAAAGAAAGGGGAGAGGATGGGGTGAAGATAGGGGAGGGAAGACTGGATTGGGAAACTCTTAATGTAAGATGAGGAAGAAAAAGTTTGGAAGCTAAGAGTTATGCTTGCGATCTTATTTTGAAGGGAGGGGTGAAGATCTATGGAAGATGAGAACATACTAAACAAGAGGTGGTATTCGGGATAACAAGGGGGGATAAGGGGATAAAGATAGGGGTGAAAACTGAACGGGTAGACGCTTAATGGATCGCGAGAATAGCAAAGCCTGGAAACTAAGATTATAATGCTTGCGATTTTGTTTCGAGGGGAGGGGTGCAGATCTATGGTAGATGAGAACAGACTACGCAAGAGGCGGTATACGGGATAAAAAACAAGGGGGGAGAAGGGGATAAAGATAGGGGTGAAGACTGAATGGGTAGACGCCTAATGGATCGCGAGAGTAGCAAAGCTTGGAAGCTGTATGAATAATGCGTGCGATTTTGTTTCGAGGGGAGGGTGGGAGATCTATGGTAGATAGGAACACAAGAGGTGGTTTATTTGGGATACCAGGAGGGTGGAGAAGGGGATGGGGAAGACTGAATGGGAGAAACACTTAATGGAACATAAGAGAAGGAAAAGTTGGAAGCTCATAGTAATGCTTACGATTTTGTTTCGAGGGGAGGAGTGAAGATCTATGGTAGATAAGAACATACTACACAAGATGTGGTAATTGGGATTTAAAAAGGGGGAAGAAGGGGATGGGGATAAAGATGGGGAGGGGGTGAAGACTGAATGGGTAGACTCTTGATGGAACATGGGGGAGGAAAGGTTGGAGGCTAGGAGTAATGATTGCGATTTTGTTTCGAGAGGGGATGGGAAGATTTATGGTAGATAAGAACATACTACACAAGAGGTGGTATTTTGGAAAAGAGGGGGAGAAAGAAGGGGAGACGGATGAGGATAAGGGGGGGGCTGGATTGTGAGACGCTGGATTGTGGGACGCTTAAGGGAACATAAGAGAGGAAAAGGTTGGAAGTTAAAAGTAATGCTTGCGATTTTGTAATGAGGGGAGAATGGAAGATATATGGTAGATAAGAACATCATACACAATAGGTGGTATTTGGGATTTTTAAAGGGGGGGGGAGAAGGGAGTTGGGGGTAAAGATGGGGTAAAGAGTAAATTAGGAGAACATGTATGAGGGAGGAATAGGTTGGACGCTAAGAGTAATGCTTGCGATTTTTTATTGGATGGGAGGAGGGAAGATCTATAGTAGATAAGAACATACTACACAAGAGGGTGTATTTGGAATTCTAAAAGAGGGGGAGGGGAGGAGAGTGGAATGGGGATGAAGATGGGGTGAAGACTGAATAGGGAGGCTCTTAATAGAACATAAGAGAAGGAAATGTTGAAAGCTCATAGTAATGCTTACGATTTTGTTTCGAGGGGGAGTGAAGATCTATGGTAGATATACCACACAAGAGATGGTATTTGGGATAAAAAGGGGGAGCAGGGGGTGGAGATAAAGATGGGGGTGAAGACTGAACGGGTAGACTCTTTATGGAACAGGAGGGAGGGAAAGGTCGGAAGCTAAGAGTAATGCAGGGGGGCTTTTCATACGAGCGTAGGAAGGAAGATCTATGGTAGATAAGAACATAATACACAAGACGTGTTATCTGGGAGAAAAGGAGAGAGAAGAGGATGGGGATACCGATGGGGGGATGAAGACTGAATGGGGAGACTCTTAATGGAACGCGGGGGAGGAAAATATTTGAAACTAAGAGCAAATGCACATAGAGAGGCATTTGCGATGAGCGTAGGAGGACAGATCTTTAGTAGATATAGACATAGTAAACATGACTTGATATGGGGATACAAGGAGAGAGAAGGGTGGGGAACAGAAAGAGAGAGGGGGAGAGAGATTGGGAGAGTGAGAGTAGAGGAGAGAGTGAAATAGAAGAGGGATAACTAGACAGAGAGAGAGAGAGAGAGATAGAGAGAGAGGGAGGAAAAGGTTGGAAACTAAGAGTAAATGCATACAGAGGGGCATTTGCTACGAGCGGAGGAGGACAGATCTTAAGTAGATATAAACATAGTAAACATGACTTAATGTGGGGATACAAGGAGAGAGAAGGATGGGGAAAAGAGGAAGAGGCGGAGATAGATAGGGAGAGTGAGAGGAGAGGAGAGAGTGAAATAGAAGAGAGAGACAATTAGACAGAGACACATAGAGAGAGAGAGAGAGAGAGAGAGAGAGAGAGAGAGAGAAGGGGGGGTGGGTAATCAGAAATTGATACGAGTAACCTCACAAACTAGTGGATATTAATTAGAGAGATTTTAGCAATATGACGTGGCACGATTTGTAAGAAGTTGACAAGAAACATGTCGTGTATTCGGATACAAAATATATGGAGGGTGAGAGATATATAGACATAGAGAGAAAGACAGACATACATACCTACATAGAACAAGACAGAGAGAGGGGGCGAGAAACCAGACAGCACAGAGAGAGAGAGAGAGAGAGAGAGAGAGAGAGGGTGGGGCATGCAGACACAGACGGCGACTCAGACGGACAAAAATAAACTAAAAAGTGCCCCGGGAAAGACCTCGCTAGGTTAAGAGAGACAGAGAGAGAGAGAGAGAGAGAGAGAGTGGACCAGACAGACTAAGGGAGAGAGACACAAACAGGGAAACAATCACACAGAGAGAGAGGGAAAGAGAGAGAAAGAGAGGGTGGGGGCAGACACAGACGGCGACTCAGGCGGACAGACATAAACAAGAAAGTGGCGGGAAAAGACCGCGCGAGGTAGAGAGAAAGGGCATTGGCCCAGTATCTCCACTCCCTCGGGACTTCGCGAGGGCGTCACAACATTTGACGCTTCGCTTATCATTGGCTCCTCGGAGACGCCAAAACACAATTATCTAGGATACATAACACAATCACACTTCAATTCAAAGTAGCCATTTTACAATGTTGTACCTCCCTTTTGAGGGAATTTGAGAAGAGCAGCACTCAAAATGTAGACATTAATTTTGTTATGATTGACAACAGTGGTAAAGTTAATAACAGTCCGAATGATAAACTGACTTTAATGATAAATAGAAAATTATCACATTCATATAGCTTTAAAGCCCCACTGCACTGCTTATATATCTACTTGCGCCCTCTATATAGCAACCAATGCCAAATCAGTGACCATTGGTCCCCCATGGTCCCCTTTGTCTTATGTTTAATTGAGAGCTGCTTTGATGAGATAACCACCTGTCAGTGACTATGCAGGGGGGTCTAGTCCCTCCTGGCCAAACTAGTGCAGAGGGGCTTTAAATCTTAATTTGTAGAGAACATCTTTGAGCACAACCGTGTACATAAGCGACTGGAGGATCACATGGTGCATTGATTTTTTTTTAATTTTGTATGTACAGTCTTGAACATGAACACCAACGATCAATATTGTTTTAGTATCATGAGTGTGGAAGTTGGTATACGCTAGAACTCCTGAGGGAAAAGTCTTCATGAGATATACAATGTCGTACATGAATATTACTTTTAAAAACCTGCACATTTCCAGTCTTTATTATGTACAAGCAAACCAATGTATCAATATTTTCTTAGTATCATGAGTATGGAAATGTTGATATACTCTTGAAATCCTTAGGGAAAGTCTTCTTGTGATATACAATGTCGTACAGGAATATTACTTTAAAAAACCTGCACATTTCCAGTCTTGAATGTTTTCATGAAAACCAATGTATTCATATTTGTTCAGTATCATGAGTATAGGGATCTTGAAATACTCTAGAAGTCCTTAGGTAGAAGTCTTATGGAGATAAACAATGTCGTATAGAAATATTACTAAGAAGTCCGTAGGGAAAAGTCTGCTTGAGATATACAATGTCGTACAGGGATATTATTAAGTTATTCAAGAGACGCCTCTGGAGTAAAGCATCTTCAGTCACTCAATATCCCCGTGCAAATAACTGTAAAGACATTCAATTATTGACTTTGAGTGGGTGTAGTACAACTATTCGCTGATAAACAACAATGTTGTATTATTATTGTACTATCAATTTCCGAAGGTATTAATGGATAGGAGTAAAGCATCTTCAGTCATTCAATATCCCCGTGCAAATAGCTGTAAAGACGTTCAATTATTGACTTTGAGTGGGTGTAGTACAACTATTCGCTGATAAACAACGATGTTGTATTATTATTGTACTATCAATTTCCGAAGGTATTAATGGAAAGGAAGATAATGATCTTCAGGCGACGGAAGCACAATACGTTGATGTATCCGGAGATTATCCAGCCTATACCACGCTCAAGTTATAGAGAAAATGAACTTCTTCAGAAAAATAAACAGTAAAGGCGTTGTTTTATCTATGTAATGTATTACTGGATATGTTGAATCTAATGATCTTCATGCGGTGGAAACACTTGATTTGAAATATCTGGATGTTATAAAATCATGTCGTAAAAAAGGCCTACCACGGTCAAATTGTGAAAATGACAATTTCATTTCCAAATATTGAGCAGAAAGGACGCCGTTATATTAGTATCCAAAAAAAATGTATATATCATTGAATAAGAAGATTGAGATCTCACAGCGATGGTGACACTTGTGTTTCCCATGGCGTTAAAGGTTTATCAAAAGATTTTTTTTCTTTTTCATGATTGCAAAAGATTCTCACGACTTCTCGGATGATTATCTAAGATTGACTATGATAATGAATTTTGAGAATTCACAAGAAGTGGAAAGGAGTTGAAATACTAGGCTATTAAAGAGGGCTCATAATTAACAGTTGCTAAAGAAAGCAGATTGTATTACAATTTATCTCTTCTTTATTATTGTTTTTCCTCCTCCACTTTTTCTTTTTTTCCGTGTCTTATTTTAATTCTTCCTTTTCCCTTTCTTTCTTTTAAATTCGCACGCGGGTGTCCCTATGTTAAGAACTATTAGGAGAAAATTGATTTTAAAAACGTGATTTTCTTACGGAGCATGTACCTACAAAAGGTCACCTACTACACTTTACCACCTCACCACCTCACACGCACAGACAAACAGACACGCACATTTGTCTGCCACCATCACTACCACTACATCAATCGTTTAATGATTTATGGACGCACAATAAGGTGCATAAGGGACAGTTATTTTAGATGACATTTTGGCTTATTTAAGATAAATTGAAATATACTGCCAAATAAAAGAGAAATGACTAGTCCAGACAAAAAGCCTACGAGTCTCTCTCGTTGTATACTCAGAAGACACGTTGTATTCATGGTTCCATATATCTTGCTTTAGCAAATGGATGGAGCGGCCCCAGAACGTGCCTATATTTATCCTCTTGTGGGTCATCGGTGGAGAAAAAAGAAGCGGAAAAGGGACAGTGATGGAGAAACGGATTGAATCGTGTAAGTCGGGGAAAGTGGATGAGAAAAAGTTGAAAGAGAGAGATAGAGAATAGGGAGAGAGAGAGAGAAAGAAGAGAATAGAGAAAGATTGTGTGCTAGAGAGAGAGAATAGATAAAGAGAGAAACGCATGTAAAACGAATTTGGCAAGTAGGCAATAACTGCCACGTGATGTTAGATTAAGGTGTGGGGGGGGGGGTCTAAAATTGAATACATCTTCTTCTTTTTTCATTTCATTATGTCAAATTAAGTCAAAAAAGTGCTCATATATTTTGTATTTATATTTCTTCTTTTGCTCTGTGTACACGGTGCAATAACCATTAACATAAAAACCTTAGCATCTCTTCTTATTACTATAATTATTTTCAGCATCATAAGATCACCATAAATGAAAAACTATGGATATCTACAGCTATCTCTTAAATTTGCCAATTTCTTTTTAATCTCACTGCAAGCATCGCAGCTGTTAAGAATTCAATACCCAATTGACAATGAAATATTGATGAAAGCATGAACATTAATGGAAAATTCTCTTTTCATAAAGTCAGCTAAAATCACGTTCAGGGTGCATGTTGTCAAGGAAACAAGCCTCAAAACACGGAAGGTTTTCATTTAATACTGATTGACATCACACTGTACATCATTGTCATTAGCATAAGCAGGATGATTCTTGTCTGTATAACATATCGACATTTTCAATAGTGCGTGTTGACAAGTCCAAAGGAAACAAATGCAACCGGCGAATAAAAATGCCCGCTATACCTGATTTATATGGCAGCGTAAGGCTGTTTTATTATTGTAAAATAATCCTTCAATAAAAGATGATTCTCAATAATACAACGCCTTTTCTGATGCGTTGTAGATCCAAGAAAAGTGGGGAAACTTCTATTAAAAAATGAATATTTCAAGGTAACCTTTGATTGTATGAATTGAGTTCATAGGTACACCATTTATTTATTCCATGAACAGTGCATCGCACTGGATTATTTAACGTTTTTCAATAGACACGTGTAGAGAAGAAACAAATTCCGCCCATAGGGCTTTATATTCAGGCCGTCTAGACTAGACAAAATATAATTTTCAATCTCGGGCGAAAGATATTTCTTAATTTCAATTAGTTCAACGAACCACTGATCGCAAAGCTAATGTAGATAATCACACTCGCTCTGTCTCTCTCCCTCTCTTTCTCTTTCTATTGTTTTGACAAAATAAGCCAAAGCAATGATGCAGAATTGTATCAATATTTCAGTATATTCATAAAATTAGCCAGACCGTCAATAATAATAATTAGTTCCCAGAATCGTTCATTGCATAGTGAGATGATCTGTTTCCCTCTCTCTCTGTGTTTCTCTCGCCACTAAATGCAGAAAGGCACTTTTCACAATTTCTCTATACATATAGAATTAGTCTGTCGAAAAATATTCTCGGTTTTAATTAGTTCAATGAGGCGAAGCGATTAGCAACTTCAACGCTACATAAATGACGTCAACAAGTCTCGCTATGAACCGACGCGGGCTATCCATCAAGATTGTGCATCAATGATCCCGATCTGACAGAGAGTTTGTGAAACTTTGGGTCATTAGGAATAATTACAACACGGAATGGAAACAAAATAATATACTTGAAACTCAATATTATGCGTGAAAATGCACTTATGGGTTTATAAGACTCTACAATAAGCTGATGTTCATCTCATTTAGCTTCAGTTATATTGGATATGAAAATGGCATTCAAGAAAATATGTCTTTAAAAATTGACTCTGCTACACACTTTAAAACATACATTTTTTGTTGTAATCATTTTTTTTATTTTGTATGTATTATCATGTTCATTATTAATATATTTATCATTCTTTTTTTTTTGGGGGGGGGGGGGGGCAATCGATTGTTTTTTATGACGGATGTAGAGAAAAGATCCCCCACAGGAAACTCGACTTAGGACTATCTCTGAAAATAAAAAAAATAAAAAAAATTAAGAGCTCATTGTGGGATAAAGTAAGCCGACTTCTGCAACATTAAATATCTTGTTCATCAACTCGTCTACAGTGTACTACTTATTCATTTCCTTAATCGTCGTTTGAAAACAAATGAAACTCAACAAACAACTCATATATGCGTCGCCAAGCTAAATTACAAACAACAAACATAATTTAATTTCACAACTTTACTAGCGATTTCATGGAAAAACATGTGAAATTGATGCATGTTCATTGTTTGAGCAATTACCCACGATTCAATCCTGCACGGAGATGTATTGGTAATTTCCCAAATGAATAGAAATCCTAAGTAAGCGATCAAAATGATATGCGTCACTGAGCTGAAAATGGTGACAGTAAACCAAATTTAGATGCATTAATGGCCAATTACTCATGATACGTGTCACGTGTTCAGAATTCGATTGTTCGAAATGCATTGCTAATTTCACTAACGGATGACGATTGAGATCGTGCATGCAATACAGCAGCTAGATTTCACTCGAGACAACACAGTGGCTAATTTCATTTCAAAGTCATAAAAAGTACGACCCGTCATCTGAATGTTATTGCTTAGAAACATAATCACCATCATTATGAGCTACCGGCCAACTCTTATCGAGTAATTGCTATCATGTATTAAGTGATCATCCGAGTCCGTTCACCCACCTTTGCTTTTTTCATGCGAGAACATTAAAGGAGCTACACAAAGAAAATTCACTAACAACTGATAATAAGAACAAATTACATATGGATGGAAAGATTTTCTCTTGAAAACACGAATATTTTGCTGAGAAATTATAAATATAATTATCATGGAAAGGCGTAAAATGCGATTTTTCAAGACCCATCTTAGACCCCCAAACGCCCCTGAACGTAAGCCAAACACACGAGCGTAGCGAGCTCTGAATAGTGACGTCACACACTGGACAAACAGCTCAGTGCCGTGTAGCAGTCTGCAGCTAGCCAGCCGTGTCCCGTATGTGACGTCACAAATATTGACGCTCTATAAAGGACCGCTGATTAAGGCAGAAACTCTGGATCTCAAAACTAATATTTTTGAGAGTTGATTACTGCGGGCACCAAACATATTTTTAAATAAAGAGTTGTTGTATTTGATCAGCAAGGCTTCCCCTTCGCAATGATATGAGGTTTGCATCAATTCAAAACACTTTTGATTCTTCGTGTGGCTACTTTAATAGTCAGGGGGTGTTTCACAAAGATCCCAAGTCGAGCTTAACACTAACTTGTATTTGAACATTATGGAGAGCCATTTGTAGCCTTTAACACAAATTAGTCAAAAGCAAAAATTCGAGTATTTTAGACTTTTCATAAATTCCACATCAAGAACATGAAATCTTCTAAATAATAGAAATATATATATAATCAATATAATATGCCTTTTAAAATAAATTTAACAACATATTTTCAAAGATGCTAACGGCTTTTCATAACTGTTAAGTCCAACTTAGAGATAAGTTCAACTTATGATCTTTGTGAAACACCCCCTGTTCTAATACATGCTAATTTTTATATTTACCTCCTTGTTTTGTTAGTGAGTACTCTCATGCCCAATACTAAAAACAGGCTCTTCAACAAGTTGAATTTTTGTGTGGAGAAAAGGGAACTGACTGCAAGATTTAGTCACAGAAACATCAATAATTCATAATCTTCTAAGTCTGTTTGATTTGAGTTTTCATTTCGTGTTGTATTCATTAGTAGTACGTTTATACTTAATTTCGGTGTTGGCTCTACTTAGGTACATTCCTCTCTCGTCAAAGTTATCCTTATAAATACATATATAATTATTTAAATTTCGAATTGTAGAATTAATAAATTCACAAGAAAATGGTTTCAATTCAGGAATTTGTTTACTTAAAATGATATTTTTTCTGTATTTGTTTTTCTTTCCATGAGTGTCAGAAATGAATTATTGATTTGTTAGTTTTCTGTTAACTCAACAGCTCAACAATACTTGTATCTTGAAAAGCCAATTTTCTTTATGTTCAAATGAAAATCAATAAAATCCCTGTGGAGGGAAAAAGTATGGAAGGAAAAAAAAAAAAAAAATCACAGTCCTATAATTATATATACATTCATATCAAGGTTTGTCATTCAGTGGGTGACTTGAAAAAAATCACCCTTTTTATTTCGCCCCACCTCTCGTTCTCTACCCCCCCCCCCCTCTCCCCGTCTATCTCTCTCCCTCCCTCTCTCTCTCTTCTGAACCTCCTCTCTCTCTCTCTCCCATCCCTCTCTCTCTCTCTCTCTACCCCTTTGGTCAATGACTTTCTCTCTGTATCTTACTTCCGCTCTCTTAACTTCGACCTAAATATTTTACATATCCCCTGTGAATTGCTCGAAAGAAGGATAAACTGGGATCGAGTTTCCTCTTCAAAAAACAGGACGTGAGTTTCAAAGTCCTGCGGGAGTTTGCATCAATATCTTTCCCCTTTCTTTTCCTACCTGTCAACATGGTCAATGAAGGTAAAGCTCCTTTTTAAACACATCATTCATTTTAGTGGTGTTCGTAATGTAATTCCTCACGTCCATTTTTGTTAATATAATGTAATG